>JAHZNC010000731.1:0-22754 GCA_027744095.1 Zhuqinia jingwanae | reverse complement strand
CTTATTACTTTGACTTATTCTTGCATTATAAATACGACATGTTGTTTTGGTTAGTAGACTACTACACCACTCATTTTCCGTTTCTTGTTCTTCTTCTTTTTTCGTCTTCCACTTCCTTTTTTTCCATGCTCAGTTTCCCCATCTTTAGATTCGATACTACTCCTGTCTTCTTAACTCACTGAAACATGCAGAGTATGCGTGTGTGTGTATATGATTGTGTTATTATACGTGAACAAAGTTTGCTCAACAAAAAAAGTTATTTATTCAGGCTTGTTTTTTCATTACCGTCAAAATCTTCTTATGAGAGTACACTCACATGCAAGAGGATATAAAGACAAGAAGAAAAAGAGGAAAACAATTGATTGGTTAAGATATTTTTATTCTACGGAATCAAGCTCAAATATAAAAAAAACGGAAAAAATGCTTTGAACTGTATTCCCAATATACATCATAATAATCATTATGATGATGATCATCATCATCGTCATCATCATATGAGAGCCAATACACATAATATACACATATACATACATACACACTTTTGTAGTATATTAGAAGCAGTTCATTTTGAATTTTCCCCAATTTCTTTTTTATTATTTTTTTTGTGTGTGGCTTTCCAGAGGAAAAATATTATTTCTTTCGTCTTCCCTTTTTATTTCTCTTGTTTCCCTCCTCCGCCACGGTAATTCTTTCCTCTTCATCCTACTCTCCCCCTCTTCATCTCCATTTTTCCGGAGAACTACACAGAACAAAGAAAGAAAGAAAAATGTGGAGAAGAGAAATCAAAGTATTTTTTATGGGAGTGTGTATGCGTATAATATATATATATATATTATGCATGTTAGATGGAGAGGAGTACTAAGCGTTTAGCAGGGGAAAAAACGAAAATAAGAGGAAAATGTGTGTGTGTGTGTGTGTGTGCAAGCCACCTGGGCCCTTTTTATTAAGTTTGTTCTTAAGTTGCTTAGCTTTGCTTGCACGCAGCAGAAGATAACGCTTTGTTGGAACAAATTTTCCTCTGCTTGGCAACACTACACTCGTGTGCAAGTGTAGGTAGGTGTGTACCTATATGTACTTTATGTTCAATTCAATTCATCATCATCATCAACATCAACAACACCGCGCGTGGTAATAGTAATCATCTTGCAATAATAATTTCGCCATAAAAAAGTGCACACGGAGGAATAAATGTAAATATTCCCCTGTAGCCTTCCCTTTTTAAAGGAAATGGGAGTAATTTTGCTACAAATTGTTTCATTTCTGGGATTTCATTTCTTTCTTCTTCTTTTTTTGCCTTTTGTTACACAGGTCACTGAAGAAACAGCCAATTTGCTGAGAGAAGCCGGCTACGAACTGGAATGTAGAGGTCCTACCTTTGTAAAAGGGAAAGGCAACCTGACAACCTACTTTGTGAGAACACCTTTTGACACCAAGTCTGAAATAAGTAAGTAGAAAGGAGAAGCAGAAAAGAAGAGCTGTTCAATCGACAAAAAAAACAAGGAGAGCACTGGCAGCTGTTGTTGGAGTGCGGGAGAAACATGCATGAATGGATTGTATGTATGTTCGTAGATATGTATTTATGTACATCATGCCAAAATACATACATAATATACATGCACACACACCCACACACACAAGGAGACAAAAAAAATAAGGAAATTTTTTGACTGTGCTTTAGTATAAAAACAAGTCAGCAATTAAATATAGTATTAAAGTGACAGCTGGAATTTAATTGCTATTTTTTATTATTTTCAACTGGAAAGAAAGACATGGATGGAAAATAACTTATTATTATAATAAAAATAGAAAAAAAAGTCATAGAAATAGAAAAGTGTATACATTTAAATTAAACATGATTGATGATGTATGTAGTTATACACCTGCATTAGGTATATACATATAATATAAATACAAAAGGTGAATGGATAATAATTGCATGCTAGTTGCTTGTTTTTTTTAAATGTTTTTTTTCTTGTTTGCTTTCTTTTTTTTGTGATTGTGATGATGATGACATGATAATTAGTTTATTGCACTGCATGACTACACACATATGTATTATTATACATATTGCTGTTTAAGCTGAACTGAACTGAGGCAGGTGCACCAATACTTCTATTATGTACACATGTGTAAAAATGATGTTTAGGTGGAGTAATACTAAAAATAAACTTGTACAATATACTGCGAAGCAAAGCCAAATAAAAACACAATTGTTTAGTTTTTCAACAAAAAAAAACAAAAAAAAAGAGAGCAGAATCAAATGCATCAAATTGCTAGTTTTGCTTTAAAACGAATAATTATTGTTTATTTCGCAGTTGTATATAGTGTCATGAAAAAAATGTTGTAGTATTTCTAATTTCTACTAATTGGATAGCAGGTTTCGTCATACCAGGGAACGAAAAAAGTTTATGTTACTCGTTACTCAACGTGTAAATATATATGTAGGTATAGGTACATATGTACAATCTGTACTGTATCATTATCATTATTAGGGGGAAAACCAATGAATATAAAAAAATTGCTACTTGCGATATTTGTGTAATTCATTATAATTAGGCATGAGAGTATAAATTAATATACATCAATGTGTATTTACGTGAAAAATATTCTGTGTACGTGTGAAAGGAAACAAAGTACGCTTACACGTGTAGCAGATTTTAATTAGGGCTAAAATAAATATCAAGTAAACTGTTAATTTTGTTTGTCCTAGAAATAGGGGGGAGAAGAGTACTGTAAAATGTTATTTTGAAAGATGTTGCAATGAAAGATACTCACAATAGCCAATAAAAATAAGGATCTATAAGGACCGTTGGTACAGAGAGACAGGTCTAATAATGGTTGTTTTAGGCTGCCGTCCGTCTTTTTGCGATCTCATGTAATATGCTTACGCAATATTTCTTCAAATTTAATTATTATCACCCGAATTGAAGGAAAGTATTCTAAATAGTTTAGTTTCAGGCTTGGGAAGTAACTCAATTGAAAATTCATTTTGTTGCCATAAAAGTTGGCCCACTTAAAAGTCATACAAAAAATATTTTGTTTTAATGTGTTTCGTTAATAGCTACAGATCATTGTCCGCACGTGATTGAAAGGATAAATGTCAAAATATGAGCTCGTATAAACAGCGCGGCCCTTCACTCACACATTCAGACATTCATTCAAGAGTTATTATTCTGTAGGAAGTTCCGAGTTGAAAATAAATAGTGTGCTATTTATTAGCTATTTTCAAAACAATTACTATCCTGCTGTTGTTTTCTGGTGTGCAACATGTAGCACGAGAAGAAAACTGTACACGGGAGTTACCTACATACTAATTGGGGAAAATTGATTGTTTCTCAATAATAATAAGAGCGCTGCTGCTGTATAATGTTCATATAAAAAACTCCCCTTGTTAATAACAAGTTGGTTCACTGAGCAATTATTTAGCACTACTCGAGCAAAGATAAAGTAAAGGAATGAAGGAAAAGGGAAGAAAAAAACAGTGACAATTGACATTATTGAAGAAATGAGACCAGAAAAAAAGTAAATAATAATAAGTATCATCATCATCAGTAAAGTGTGCTCATTATGAATTGGATAGGTTGTTATAAAAAAAGACAGACAGAAAAAAAGAATAATATGTTTGATTAAATATCTGTTCTCTAGTAGCTTTCTGTTACTTTTTTGTAATATCGTACATACGTCTCTGTCTTTTACAACAGATCTGATTTGTTTTCTACCCTTTTGAATAAAGAATTAAGACTTCAGGTGACGTTCACTCATTTTTTAGGGACTTTTTTGAGAGAATTAAAAGTTCCAAAATAAAAATAAAACTTTTTTCGTAACCAAAAAAAAGAAAGAGGGAAAAAAGTTAAATAGGACGAAATTGAGGATTGAGATGATCATCATCTTCTAGAGAAGAAGTGAAAGTTTTAAAAGGAAAAAAATGTAATAAACATCATTTGCTACTTTGCTTTTTGATACTTATTTTCATTATTAAGGAGTGAGTGATACTAAAAGGTGCTTATACTTCTCTTCTTCTTCTTGAGACAGAAAAACAGCTTGTTGAGATTTATTAGACTTAGCAAAAGTGACTGATGGAGATGGAAAGGTATACAATAGATAGACAGACAGATACACACACACATATTTTGTAGTTCTTAACAAGTTACAATATGATACCTTCTTTGGTTTTCTTTTTGTGAAAGGGTAAAGTTTTATTACAAATTAGTAATCAAACTTGTAAGATTTCTCATTCCGCTTTGGATTTTAATGACTTTTAAAAGAGCTACAATAATAACGTGTCCTGCTGCTTGAGGAGCTCTTGGGTCTGGAGCAAAATTACATGGTTACGTGTGTGTGTGTGTATACATCTGTTGTGCATCTTTTATTATTATTATTACACTGCTACTGCTGCTATATTATTAAAAGTATTATATTTATTATTTTTTTAGACTAAGGGTAAAAAAACTAGGTATATAAAAAGTATATATATTTCTTTGACAATTATTGGCTAATTTAGAAAAGTTGTAATTGCATCCGTGCACAAGTTGAACTTTATTTTTTATCATTTTGTATCAAATTATTTTACAAAAAAACAAACGACAAAATTAATCATTCTAAAATCAAAGCGCAGCCATCATCATCGTAAATTATTATTATTATTATTAGTACTTTCTTTATTCATGTCAAAACCAATCATTTTACAATTCATTTAATCAACCCCTTGCAAGCAAGATTTTACGTTGACTTTGCTAAATTAGGTAGATATTAGTTTTTTTTAAACTATAATATGTAAATAATATTAATGTGCCACGTGCTAAGGATCACTATTTTATTATCGACATAATATATTATACCTACGTATTTTGGTATGCAATTTTCATTTATTTTTTATTATTCCTTCACTTTTGAACTTTTTGAGAAAATTACAATATCGTTAAATAAATATTGCGCTTATGCATGCTTGTGTGTGCTGCATATATTGAATGTTTGATGTTTGTCTCCAACCAATGAGCATAATAGGTAATAAGAGTACTCATTAAATAATAATATTATGACAATGTATATTTGATGGTTGCAATTTTGCAGAACTTTTCAATATGTCAAATGTATTATTAAGTAAGTAGGGTAATTGCAAGTATAAGTCATTCATGTTTTCATTATTTATTTATTTTTATTCTTCTTTTTCTGAAAAGATCATTTAAGTAGTCGTACAATAGCAATAATTTTCTCGTGAAACGTGACAAAATGGCGTAAGACAAATCAATGAATATGATGATAATGATGATGATGAGTGGCTATAATAAACTATTATTATTATTGGAGCACACGTGTAATGATGTACATATTTAAAAAAAAAAATCCAAATCAAGAGAATAAACACAAGAAATTTACTGATAGATTTCTTTTGCGTCAGACGAGAGAATTTGCGTATATTTTTGGAATTTCCATGTCGTATCCCAATAATCCCATCTTTATTCATCAACTTCAAAGTATATGTGAATTCACAATAAGTATCATATCATCATCATCATCATTAAAAAATGAAAAATGTTGTTGAGCATCTATTCTATGTATATAATAATAATAATGATAATAATATATCAGTGTAATAGCAGAAGTGATAGCAAAATAAATGTAAGAAAAAGAGGTTGAATGTATATTTCTCGCATTTTAAAATGAGCTTAAAAACTTCAAACACATTTTTTTTTAACAAAGTTGTTGAATTGAATACCTATTTATTAATATATGGAAAATGTGAAAAAAGGAGAATACGGATATTATTACTGTTATTATTATTTTGATGATGATTATTATTATGATTAGATATGTAAATGTATAAGGTTTGATTGCAGGCAGAAGAGCAGCAGTATCATTTTTTTTTAAACTTTTTGGTGTAGTGAGTTTTTTCTTCAAATTTCCATTTTTTCTCTCTATCTTGTTGCGTTGCTATATAAAAAAATATGTAGTTGTACACTGTCTATCTATAGATATTTTTTTCAGCTTTTTTTTCTCTCTTCACAAAACAAACTATAAAAACAAGTCCTCGTGTTTATGACAGGAGCAGAACAGCAACAGCATCAACAGCTTTTCTACTACTGCTGTTGCTGCTGCTGCTCATATTAAAATGTACTTGTACACGTTCATAAAAGATTTTCATCGACTAATGTCATGTGGAAAAACATTTTCTGTCTGTCTAGCTGTCACCTACTGTAATATGCGTAATAAACTTGTTTATTTATGACACGCTCTATGTATTTTTCATCTTTTTTCATATGCACATGCACATGCCTACAAATATATATGTGCGCAAAAGCATGTATCTTATATATATTTGTAAATATAAATAGGCAGAGAGAAAAGCATCATCCATCTAGGTATACGACATACACTTTTAAAACACTTCTTTTACATGACATTTCATGGAAAATGAGTGCTGCTGCGGAACATGACTACAGCATAATATTTAATAACCCTGGTAATAATAATCATTATTGCAAAGAAGGGATGTATGTAGATGTACACATATCTAAATATTCTGATCTGCTGAGCTGAGGGATAGAGCAAAGGAAAAAGATTATTTAAAAAAATCTTTAAAAAAAGAGGGAATATACAGCAGCAAGCGAAGGAGTTTCATACACGCCAGTATTTTTTACGATTTGAAACCTAATAAACCATTACAAAATGGGTTTTGATGCTCTGCTCGAATAACGACAAAAGGTACTATATATTATATCAATAGTAATATATATACATATTATAATAATATAAATCTAGTTTAAAGAGAGTTACCTAATTTGCTGTATCATATTTCGCGACATTCTGTATAATTGTGTTGTGTCGTATTCATAATGTAAAAATTAATGTTGGAATATTGTTGAATTTCAAAAAGAAAATACTCGTCATTTTGTAAAAAAAAATGTGTGAGCATAATATGATATACTTGTATTTTAGATGACTTTCAAAATGCTGACAAAAAAATGTATTTTTCGGTAGAAAATTTATATAATATGTAGATAAAGTATAAATATGGGAGTTAACCATCCTTTTATAGCACGTATGTAGTTAATGTTGTGTAAAATATTATTATAGACTTTTTTTATAAGTGAAAGTCAAAAGTGTGAAATATGAAATGGGCAGCCTGATGGGAGCATTTAGAAATATGATTTTTTGTTATTACTTCTGTTTTGCTACTCTTTAAAAAGCTTTTTTTGTTATCTTGACTGTCACAGGAAGTATAAATAAGCATAATAATATATATTGTTAATGTATGTATACAATATAAATACAGATAAAGAATGTACATAAACGTATAGATTTACAAATATAGTTAATTGTGTAAATAAAATGTAAAAAAATAGGATAAAAAAATGTTTAGGAAAGGTATTTGCATTTAGTTTTTTTGGTTCATTGTTTTTTTGTTTTTTTGTTCGTTTGAAAAAAGTTACCTTTTGTGATGAAAGTCTGTTTACAATAAAGAGACGTTTATACTACATACCTAATAATATACATAATATACATATATGTACACACACGCGCGCAATTTTATGATGAGTTGTTATTATTACTTTAAAAAATGTAACAGTATAGCAAGTACAATTACTTAAAAACGTTGTAAAATATATGATAAGATGAACTGTAATACCTGATCTTGCAAAAAGTTACACACAAGTTATTGATCAATAAAAAAGAGCAAATTTCACTGAATATACACTCCCGAAAAAAAAAGAAAAAAAATCTCGAGTTCCTGTTATTTCAGCATTTTCTCTACAAACATTTATTATTATTTTCTTTATTTTCTGCTGGGTTTCTGTTACAATTGAGCTAAATATATAGAGAATCCTACAAAGAAGAAGGAGTAGTAAGAAAAAGTCGAAAAAATTATTATTCCCCGGTGCATTTTTTTCTGGTGGTTACTGTAAAGGTTGGGGCATATCATACATAATATAAAACCAACACATTTTTCCAAGAAAAAAAGGAGAGAGAGAGAAGAAAATGGTAGTTTCTTAATAAAATATGACGAGTTGAACCTGAAGTAAGCAAGTTTCGTATGGATCACTATAAACATACGTACGTACATGCATGTGTATTTGGAGCAGTTAAGTGTGTATACACCCAAGTAAGTAATATTATAAAAACCGGAAAGAATTTCCAAGCTCACAAATATTTCATAGCGTCATTATTGTTAACTTCTTACCTATGAAGAAGAAGCTGATGATGATGATGATGACTGTGTCTGCAAGAAGCTTCTTTGGTAAATAAAAATCTTAAGGAATAAAACATGATTCACGTACAGTTTTCTTCAATGCCTCCACAAAAAAAATCCGTCTTTGTTTCTTGCATGGCATGCCTTTTGCTCCTTTTTTTCTGGAGATATTCTCAAGTGGGCTTTGAACCACTCTTATTTCTGGTTCTCCGGTTGTCTGAGTGCAACAAGAATAGTAACATGTGCAAGAAACCTGTATATTATGTATCTATGTAAGTAGGTATTACTATATTATGTTTTCTATTTGATGGTTCATTCATTTAGTTAGTTTTTTTCCCTTGGTGTGTGTTCATTTTTGGAAAGTTGTGGGAGCATAAACTGCTTAAAGCAAAAGAGGGTACAAAGAGCAAAAAAAAATAGTCTGATAGATTACAAGAGAAGAAATGGGCAGATTCACTTTATTTACCAAAAAAGGGAAAATATTGAAGTAAACATTTAAGTAAATTAAACGCCACTTAATTTTTATATTACGTTGTTTGACATTTTTTTGTTAATCAGGTCCTCATAACGTTGCAATCGTACAAATAAGTTTTAGTCGCCGAAAGTAGTGCAAACGAAATATAAATTGTGAAATATCAAACCAAGTTATAAATTTGCGTAGTTTTTACGTAAAGTGGGGACACGTTTATGATGATTGTAATATACAATCCAATTGTAAGTCTTTCGTTTTTGATAAATCAAGAAATTGTCTCAAAATACTGTAGACAAAATCCAGTGCAGAAAAATAAATAAAATAGCAAAAAACGGAAAAGCCAGCAAAGTAGATAATATGTAGCAGAGGAGTAAAATATACAAAATATATCGTATTTCTATGCTATTTTTTTAAAGAAAGAAGTTACTCACGATCCCACAATCTACAAAGAAAGCTTGAAAACTATTGCGTTTTTTAGTGACTCTGACTCGCTTTTCTTTCAACCGCTTTTCTATACTGTCGTTGTCCCACCACCATACTTGTCGTTTGCCGTTCCTCCTCCTCATAATCATCCTCATCATGAGACGAATATTATTATGTTTTTGACTGCTTTCTTGGTTTTAAGCCTCTTATTATGAATTCCCTGTGGATTTACATATGCAAGCGGCATTCAAACTACCATCACCACCGCCGCCGCCGCTATATTATAATATCACATTATGTATATTATGTTGTATGGCTTCCATATATAAAGTGTTTGTGTATATGTGTGTGTGGAGCGTTTTGCTTTATGAACATATATCATCCTTCTTTCTCCCTCTTCTCTGGAAGTAATTTCAAAGTGAATGGACTGTCTAGAATTGGAAACTCAAACAGAAAAGAGACTAGGACAAGAAAGGGAAAGTGAGAGTTGAGTGAGGAAAACTGTTACGATGGAGATTTTATAAGTACCTTTGTATATTATATTCCCTTTTTATTTTACTACTACTACCACCACACCACCATGATCACTCTGTGAGTGAGTGAGTGTGTGTACTGCTTTTTGTCAAACAAAAGCCCATAATATTCCCATTCAACGCACGCCTTATAAAACATATGTAGTAGAGCAAAAGGAAAGTGTACCTAACATACTTGAATGAGTTTTAGATGAGTTCACGATCGGATGTTGATGACATGCACAAAGATATTTTCTTCTTCTTTTTTCGGGGCAATATGATGAAAAACATTCATTTATGCGAAGCAAAGTTAAGCAACTGCTGCTATTGCTGCTACTGCTGCATAGGATATTGAATATATGAGCAAGGAAGGAAGTGATGTTTGCAAAAGAATAAAAGCGGACTAATCTCTTAAAAAAGAATATATTTTTGTCTTGTTAAAATAGAAACTTATGCACATGTAGTAAACTTCACTTTTTTTTCTATCAGGACACAAACCAAATGGATTTTTACTGATTTTCATAATAACACACACACACACATTCACAAGACCAAAGGAGCACCCATAAAGTCTCTTTCTTACAAAGTATAAAAGTAAATTCCCGCAGCTGTATTTTTATGTAACCATATCATTTATATCTATCACCGTCGTCCCCATAATATTATCTTTTTTTTTATTACTACACACATACAAAATGGGTTACATACTGGATATTAAAGGGAAAAATCTGCATATTTATTCCGGGAGAGAGAGAGAACCTCACTCAAAAAAAATCTTTCAAAGATTCAAACATGTTTTTGTGTTTATTATTATTGGGTTGGTTATTATTATTGGGCGTGGGTGGCTAAAAAAATGATTTGCGCTTGGTCTTTAGCAGCTACATATTC
Source organism: Zhuqinia jingwanae (assembly GCA_027744095.1). NCBI lineage: Eukaryota > Metazoa > Arthropoda > Collembola > Entomobryomorpha > Paronellidae > Zhuqinia > Zhuqinia jingwanae. The sequence continues at coordinate 12,271 of JAHZNC010000731.1, read as the reverse complement.
TGTGTACGTACATGTGTTTGAATACGAACAAGAGCTCAACAAGCTTTAAAAAAATGAATCTTGCGAATGCATGTATATCCTCATCTCATCACCATCATCGTCATCAGCTTCGCTATATGCTACTATTACACATCATCTCACAGAATAAAGCGGAAGTTGGGCAATACTCTGTCAGTAATCCGTATATATATATATACCTATGCATGCACATACATGTGCATCTACGTTATATCGTACTCACTTTATAATATGAGCTTTGTAAACTAACCTCTAAAATCATATCATAAAGCTTACTTTTTTGAGTGAGAAGGATAGAAAAGTATATAAGTATATATGAGAGAGCAGTGAGCCGGGCATGATGAAGCATAGCAGCATCAAAATCAGACAAGCATACATACTACATACTAGACTCTTGTTCGTGTTCGCAGCTATTACTATATTGCAGATTTTCATAGTCTCTGTGTAGTTCGTAGTCTGTGTGCAGCGGAGAGGGGGTGAACGTGAATACTGAGTAAAAATCCCACACATGGATCATAACTCATCCGAACCTTTCATCACTTTCCCATTAAATTGCTCAAAGCGTTTTAGAAGATAGTGTGTAGTGGAAGAAGAAGTAGTAGTAGTAGAAGTAGTAACAACATATGGATGATATTCCGTTTGAAAGACTCTGTCGTAAACTCTCTTCTTCTTTCGTTCCTATTTCGTGTATCCTCTTCTTTCCTTTAAGGCTTAACATGATGTCTGTGTCTGTTTTTAAAGTATTTAATGCAAAAGCGTGTGGATATAATGCCATGGAGACGGCTCTCTCTCTCGACGATTTATACACAAAAAACACACAGTAAAAAAATAAGCTTTATTATTATTATTATTTTGTATGGCTCAAAGGAAGTAAAGTGAAGAAAGGGGGCGGTAGTGGAAAGCTGATAAAACAGAGGAGGCAGGGCAGAGAAATGAGTGCAACATTTTTTTTTAAATAGTGTTTTATTTAATTTTTTCTACTATTATAAGCACTTATCTTATATAAAATATGAAAACATCTCTTGCATAATTCTATAAACATTTTTAAAAAGGTTTTAGAACTGACATTAATTTTGGTTTAGAGAGAGATTTTTCTCGCTTGTGAAATCTGATACTGAACTTTAGCCAAAGTGAAGAGAGAGAGAGAGAGAGATGGTATTGGAAATAAATTGCATTCATATTAAAAATCCATTTAAAAAAAGAAGTTATAATTTGAAAGGAAGGAAAAGAGTTAAAAAATAAAAGCTATTTGTTTTTAAAACTTTGTCGTTTTTTTTAAATTTTACAAAAGAGCGTTACATGCATAAAAGATACTATTATCATTATGTTATAATGATGATGATAATAGTTGTCGTCTCCATTTCAGCTTCTATTAAAATAAATTGCCCGTAGCATGTAGGTACGTTACAACCTCCTAAAACTGTCATTTTACCTTTTTTGAGGGGGAAAAATCACGAAATGGTAGTGTGCAATGGAAAAGGCATTTGAGGAATTTTGAAAGTTATACCTTGTTGACATTTCCGGAATTCTCTTGTATACATTATATATACAATACAGACGACATTCTTTATTGTATTTTGTATACTATAAACATTGCCATGTTTCATTCTAGTCAAATTGTACATAACAAAAAAATACTCTCATACAAATTCTGATCATGGCTTGAAGCATACATACATTGAAACAAAAACAGCAGTAGCAGCAGCAGAGCAAAAAAATACCCGCGCAATAAGTGTCATATTTGCCGTTATTATTCCAAATTTTGTTTCCTTCATTTATTGTTATGAATATGTTGTAAAATTCATAGATAATCTCTTAATTGCGTTAATCATTTTATCACCACGTCATTTTATCGAAGATGAGCAAGATCCTAGTTTAAGTTGATTCCTATAACAAGAGAAAAAAAATGAAACGGAACTTAACATAAACAGCAAACCAAAACAAGAAACAGCAAACAAAAACTAACCATAATCTTTATCACCACCACCGCTCAACCATCGGCAACGTACCGCATGAACTTTGCTATAAATTTCCTCGTTAATATTTCATTCTTAAGCGTTCTGGCATGTTCTTTGTGTCATCGTTCTGTTCAGCTCTGTTATGTGTAAAAAGAAAGAAAGAAATGAATGTACTCACGAGAATGCATTACCCACTTACTCACACTCTCAATAATTCTATCTCTTTCTCTGGGTAACATAGAACGTTGCCTTTATTGTTTGTGATGTACATCATGTGAAGATGTAAGTAGCGCGCATAAAATATGTACATTGTATATATGTACAAAATATAAATATTTATGTATGGGTAAGTATATATTTTCCCTTTTGTCCGACGACGAGAGAGAATATTATTATGCAGTGTATTTTATGGACAGAAAGAATATTATTTTTAATAATGACAAGACGAAGCATACACAAATGTGTTATAACGTAGATGTATACATAAATATATTATGAAGCTTTATAAAACAAGCATATTTTCTATATATGTATGTATGTAAAGTACCAAAGTCTGTATATGAATTGGATGAAAAGGAGCATACCTACATGGTAGCAGAAGAACATGTAGGCACTACTACTGCTGCTGCTGCTGCAATACTACGATGAAGAGTGAAAAAGGGGGAAAGAGACAAAAGTGGGAAAGAAAAGGATACAAAAGAATGGAATGAGAAGAGGAGAGAAGAACAAGAAGGATCCCTTTATGAAGGAGCTTTCTCCTCATGTGACAGCTTCTCTTCTTGTCACATTTCTTTTTCTTTCACTCTCTCTCTCTCTCTCTTTTTCTCATACTTTTACTCGTCTACTTCTTCAGACAGAGCCAGAGAGAAAGAGAATAAGAGAGCAAAGGCATTATTATATTTAAGAGGAGAGCTGAAAAGTTGCTATTGTTATTATAACAGGGTAGATACATGTAGTTATGTATGTATGTGCAAGTACATTCATTTACACAAATAGACTGAGTGTATATATGTTTTATATACATACATTTGGATAACTACAGAAAATGTATATACAAAAAAAAATTACAAGCCCAACCCCACCTATTTAAGCAGAGAGACAGATTCTGACTCTCTCTGAAGAAAAACGTTTTATTCGTTTGAAAACGGGAATGAATGGGATGCTTTAGAAACACCAAATGCATATGCTTTTTTTCTTCTTATTTCGATTTCTCTCTGTGTCTGTGTGTCTCAGTCGTTCCTCTTCAGCTTTTTTTTTGATGGAAATTCCTCCTGTTCGTTTTTGATTTACAACAGCAGCAGTAGCAGAAGTAGCACCAGCAACATTACTTCACTTCACACATATAGTAGTACATACTTTGCACCACAGTTTTGAAGCTGTGTAATGTAAAGATGAATATATTTATATGCCTACTGGTTTAACTTAGTTTTTTTATTATAATGGGATGCTTTAGAAACACCAAATGCATATGCTTTTTTTCTTCTTATTTCGATTTCTCTCTGTGTCTGTGTGTCTCAGTCGTTCCTCTTCAGCTTTTTTTTTGATGGAAATTCCTCGTGTTCGTTTTTGATTTACAACAGCAGCAGTAGAAGTAGAAGTAGCACCAGCGACATTACTTCACTTCACACATATAATAGTGCATACTTTGCACCACAGTTTTGAAGCTGTGTAATGTAAAGATGAATATATTTATATGCCTACTGGTTTAACTTAGTTTTTTTATTACGAATTTTGTGAGTGAGTGAATTGTGTGCATTTTCTCTTTGTCGTCGTTCTCGTCACAATCATCATCATCATGAACATCATCACGATCGTTATATATAACTAATATGTATGCATGTATATATTTTGTGTTACAAGCAAAAGTAAACCAAGCATATGAAAGAGGAGAAGAGAAGGAGTGTGTTGTAAAGCATATAGTGGAAGAAATGAGAAGTCTTTTTTTTTCTCTTCTCTTCTTTTCATTCTTATTCGGTTGCTTCTTCTTTCTTGTTTGAACGTAACAATGATATTCGTCATTTTCCATTCCAATCTCCTTTTTTTCACTTGACAAGCCTTTTTAGAAAGAAAATAAGAAACAGAAGATGGAGAAGTATATAGAAAGGATGTAGAACTTATTTCTTTCTTTTTCACTAGAAAAAAATATAAAGAAAAGGTTTGCTTCATCTTCGTTCTCCTTTTATTTTTTTGCTATTTTTTACAGACTTATTTGAGCTTCTTTGCAAGTGACTTTTCACCAGGATAATTCAGAAAAATAGGGAAATGAGAGGAGAGATGGTGCCATTTTCTTGAATTTGCGTCATGTTAGTTTCCCTTTAAACGTGATTTGTTTTATGTCTATGTATGTTACATAGGTATGTAGTAGGCATGATGTTGCATTATATGTTGATGGCATGATGATGATGATGATTCCAAAGAAATTATCATCATTTACTGGTGTATTGAAGTGTAAATGTTGGATGATATACATATGATTCGATTATGCTAATAATGTGAGCGTGAAGTGAAATAACAGTAAATTGAAGTAATTTCTTCGAGATAAAGTAGCATGATTATAAGATGCTTTCGATTTTTTTCTATAATTTTCGTAGATTTCACACACACATGACTTTCTATTTCAAAGATAACAACAAAACTGCAAAAGTTCAAGCAACACATCAAAATACAATCATTTCCCCTCTATCATCTCATTATTCACATTATGTATTATTATTTCAAGCAAGCAAAGATAATGATTTACATTCCAAATTGCATTATCAGTTCGTCTGGCATTGATTTTGATTTCTGGTAATGAAATGTCCCATAGTCCATTTACATCTCTTTCAGCATAGTAAACCACCATAGAGGGTTTTAAAAGTAAACGGAATGTAAGTAAAACAAAACAATAAGCCTAAAAGACAGTCTTGATGAGAACAGAATTTAAAATAAAAGTTTCATTAACTACTGCTAAGATGAGTGTACATATTTTACAATAACATCCTTGCTCCGTTTTTTCTCTTATTTTTGACCTGTAGGTTAAGTGCATATATGCAAGAAAACCAAGGTAATATATTATTTAAAAGTGAATGTGGTTAAAGGTTTGGTATAAGTATTTTTATTTTCTGTGAATACAAAATTTTCTTTCTCTCTCCTTTCATTTTTATTTTTCAAACAGGCAGACAGACAGAGTTTTAGAGAAAGAGAGAGGCTGTTGTTGGCTTCATTGCAGTTTTATATTTCGTATATAGCATCTTTCTTTCCTATTTATTTTCCAAAAGTTCGTGATTGTCAGCATTTCTCTTCTTTTTTTTTGTTGCTTGGCGTGCTATCCCTATCACCATCATCATCAGAAAACACACAAAGACGGGAGAGTAGTAGTAGCATGTATGCATTTACTGTTCTCTTCCTTTTCATTTTGCATTGAGCCAAAGTGGCAGGCAAGACAGCATGTTTGAATAGAAACACACACACACAAAATATACCACACAAAAAGCTTGTGTGTGTTTGTGGAAGCTCCCATCACATATATTTTCCTTCTTTTTCAGGAACACCAGCAGCAGCAGCAGCAGCTTCCACCAAAAGGAACATAAAATCTGTTTTATGGTGGCAAATGGAATTCACACAACGTCTGGAATCTCCACAAACATCTCGCTTTCTCGACATCTGTACAACACTTAGCTTTTCTCTCTCTTGTTGAATGAATGAATGAATATCACACTCTTTCTCACATAAACTAACAAAACACACATAATATACAAAAACCGTTTCTTCTTTTTTCTCATCTTGAAAGTTAGATTTTTTTGTTTGTCGGGTGATATGTGTGTGTATGTGCTGTGGTAGTGGTGGTGGTGATGTTGGTGTTCCTATCTTTAAAAGCTATCATCTATTTATGTGGTTCATGGTGTACGATATGGAGGCCGTCATCATCAACGACATGATGTGTATGTGGTTTTAGATTTTATACAAGTGTTGATGGTGGTAAATGCCGCTACACCCATCATTCCTCTCTCTCTTAGCCTGTCTGACTTTACCAGGGAAACATTTCGCCAAAATGAATGGTTACAATATTTGAAAATCCTGTACACATTGCTTTAATAATGAATATGCAATTGGTATTTACGTAACATATGTAAGTAGGTATAGGTATGTGTGCGGGATTGCTTTCGCCCTGTGTGTGTTTTATTCTCTGCAATTTTCCTTGTCGTATGCCATATTTTTCTCTCGATGCATCTTTTCCTCTTGTTGATCATGATGATGATAATGGGTTCTTTTGCTCTTGATACAATTTTTTTTATTTGTTTATGTTTTAGGTTACTGACTGACTTGAGCTTGTTGTCTTGTTGTTGGTTCGTTGGGATTGAGTTCAAAAAGCAGTAGAAGAAGTGCACACACGGAAAATAAGAAAACAAGAGGAATGGTTGTCGGTCACGAAAATAATGTGTCTGGTGTATCCCAAGCCCATCCTTTCCAAAAGTCTGTTTTAACTGCCTTCTTCTACTTCCTTTTTTTACTTCTTCTCCTTCTTCGATTAATCTCTTATGCATTGATTTTTTTCCTTATTTACACAAAGTTTGAGTATTTTATGAGTAAAAATTTTCAGCATATTACACACAACTTTTGTATATTTCTAAACTATTATTATTATTATTATGCAATTTAGTGTACTTGCTTTAAATTAAGAAAAAATATAATATGTAAAAAAAAAGAACTTTTTTCCATTCTCCATTTTTCCGGTTTCATAATATTTTTTATTTGCTCGTTTGATGATGAAAGCCAAAAAAAATCATCGTCATCATTATTGCAATTTTCTTAGTGGCAGATTCATGTACAATTTTCATTTAATTAAAATGAAGCGGAGGAGAACAAGGCCTACAAAATATATGTGTGTTCTTCTGTTAACTTACACACATCCGTCTGGGAAAAAAGTCTACAAAAATAAAATAAAAACCTTTTGAGAGCGTTCGTGTTTAATGGGAAAAGAGATAGAAATAATAAAAAACCATTACTTCTTTGTGTACTTAAACCGTCTACAGCTAAACTACAAGTGAAAGAATTGGCTGACTTGCTCTGGTTGTTGTTGTGCAAGCAATATGCTTTTTTACATGCTTTTACCATTTCAACTCGTTAATATCAAAATCATAATAATAAAAATAATATAGAAAAAAAATGCATGGATGAGATGATGACGGCACCTTTTTTATAGATGTTGTTTAATGATGACTGATGAAAATTACACCAGAAAAGAGGAAGGAAATAATAAGTAGAGAGAGAGAAAGAGAGAAGTGGTAAGTTTGTATGATTTTTTTCCAACTCATAATTTCCAAGTATTACTATTATTACCATTGCATATGCCCTCATCATCACTATCACCTACAAATAATAATAATAAAAAAATACACAGAGCGAAAATAATATATAGAGAGGGATGGAAATCCTTTTGGTGTGTGCTGTGTCGTGGTGGTGAATGGTGTAGACCATTTTTACTTACACTATATTTTTTTTCTAGAATGAGCAAGAAAGTCGCGACGATGAGTTACGTGATCTCCGGCAATTAAAGTCAAACTTACCTTTTCTCATTTCATCTCTCTGTGCTACTACACAGCCCACAAACCTACGTGGGTAGCTTCTTCTTCTATTCTTCTTGGCGTTGAAAATGCTGAAAACTCTCTCTGGTTTTGTATAAAGGTTTTCTAGTAGATACACAGGAAAGATTTTCCGAACCAAACCAATACCATATTTTTTCTGCAGTGGTAGTAGTAGTTGCTTTTGCTGAGCGGATGGAAATAAGAGGAGAGGTCTGCAAATTATGCGTTTCAGTTCACCGACCCACACACACACACATATTATTATTATAGGTAGGTAGGTATTCACATATATCATATGCTTGCAACACACAGGATGTAGGAGTGTGAGGAAGTGAGGTAGGTATATCCAAGTGTCTTCAGAAAATTATTCATATAACAATCTTTCCTATTCACACGAGTATAATATTATCTTGTATGAATGACATGTACTGAAATCTGAATCATTCCATAGTATTCCATAACAGCGGCAACCTCCAAATATTTTTTTTGTATTTGTCATAAAACGTTTTTTGTGGAAGTATAATATAGCAAAAGGGTAAAAATTGATTTAGATTCTAATAAAAAATGTCAAATTGAAGTTTGACTGTTACAACTAATAATAATGGAACATTTTTTACTAATACCCAAGTGGCTAATATATGTGCGCACTTGTCGGTTTCTCCCTTCCTCACTTTTCTCTTTTGTTGAAAATCATGGGAATCTCTTTATGACTGGTGTGCACTGGTGGGATATGTCTACAATGTATAAAAGGTAATAAGGCTGCTGACTTGACTTCTCTGCTTTACATTTTCTTTTGCCATGACACAGGGTTTGAAGGTGAAACTGAAAAGGAACTTGCTTGTTCGATCCAACTACTAACCAAAGTAGGTAATTTCTCGGGAGAGAGAAAAAAAAAATTTTGAGTGTGAAGAAAGTGAGTGTTGTGGATAGGCAATAAAATGATGAAGATCACGTCGAATTAATATCAAGTTTTTTTTATTTCCTGAATAATAATAAGTTGCTTGATCAGCGCGGGTGGAAATTACTTATGTGTTTGATACGTATGTATGTACAATATAAATATGTATGTATATTGAATTGATGTTAAACTCGCTGCTGTGTGTAATGATAATGAAGATGATGATGATGAGAATTTTGCTTATCGAATTGAATCAAGGGACTAATAATATATTTATAGCACTACAGATTTTATGATGAGCTCAGCGGAAACAAAGTTCTATTGATCAGGACGGACTATAACAGAGAGAGGAGAGACGGAAAGACGGGAAGATAGAGAGATCTGAAGAAAAGGAAACTAATTGAAAACTCATTGCCGCCTGCCGCCCTATTATAAAAATAAAACTCATAATAGATGTCTAAAAGCAGACACAAATGTCTGTGGTATTATTAATAATAATACTGAAAACACAAAGCAAGCTCATTATTACTATCACGATAATAAGGAGTGTGATTCCTGTAAATTGNAGCAAGCTCATTATTACTATCACGATAATAAGGAGTGTGATTCCTGTAAATTGTATACTGTTTTCTTGTTTATTGAGTGTCATATCTTCGGAGAGTAACTCAGACAGAAAGGAAATCTTGTCCTGTAATGAGTGTATGTGTAGAAATTTGCAATAGAACACAAACTAATTTTCATATGTATCGGACCAAAACTAGCTGATATACGTCTCATGCATACTTTATTTGAGCATCTTTTAAAATGCAAAAAAATATACATCTAAAAAAATCCTCCCTGTTCTGCTTTTGGCAATGATGGTGGTGATGATGATCAGCATGGTGTGGTGTCGCTTGCTACAAAATGTTCTGCTCGTGACGGTGATTATGATGATGATGATGATACTTTTCGTCTTATTCCCTTTTCCCCCTTACCGCTGCTCCTCAAAAACACAGAAGAAGGAATATTTTCCGGTTAGTGGATTCCACTCAAAACCACATTTGAATTACAACATATCATCATCGTCAAAGCAGGAGTAGTGGTAGTGATAGAAGTAGAAGATGTAGAGTGGAATGAGAATTCTCTTGAGAGAGAGAGAGCGAAAAAAGCAAAAGCACCTCTCTTTCTCAATAGGGGCATCACCATCATCGTTATTCGGCTCGTTGTCTATCCTCAATGTCGTGATTGAGGTGAAGAAGGGCATCACTAGTGGAATCATATAGACGTCCTCCTCAACTCACACGGATTCTCGCACTCCCTTTGTTGCAAAAAAAACCTGGCATCATGGTGATGACGATAACGAGCTGACTACCTTGTATTCATTCCTATTATTATTATTATTATTATTGTACACGGATATTTTACTATAATGTTGAAGGTGTACTAAAATATATTATATAGCCAACCAGCCCACATAATATGAGGAGTAGCACATATTGTTGTTTGGTGGTGGTGCCTCTCTCAGTCATCAACATACAACCATACAACTTCTCTCTTCTCTCTTTCTGCTTTTTAGTTTAATTTCTCTCACCCTTTCATTTTCTCTCTTGCTGGCTGGTTGCCTTTTCATTGAAAGTTGAAAGCCACGATCCTCAACTCCCGCAGTCATCATCATCGCCAATGCTACTGTTGCTCTTGCTGGCACATTTATACCAACCATGCCAATACACCGAAAAATTGAGTGAGAAAGCAGACAAGCATTTATATGTATACATTTTATATAGGCTTCCTCCAATCACTTTACAAATCAATAATATCCTTCTTAGTTCCCCTTGGATGACTTTTGACTGCTAGAAAATATACATCAAATTCCGTTCAGACAGTTTACTATTGTAGTTTGTGCTGCTGCTGTGCAGATCTGGTGAGCTGGCAGTATGGTGGTGCTGGTGATGATGTGTGGCTGCTTTTGAAGAGCGATCAACCAATTCTAAAGTGACACGATCTGGATGATTATCTTTCCTATAGCAAAAAAACACAAAGGTGTCTAGGTATTTATGTGTGAGTGGATATGTTGGTGAGATTGTGATATTGATATGCTTCTTTCAGAAACCTTCAACCTTTAATTAACAAAACTTCCTTTAAGCATAATAATAATAACAATGATATCCCTTTCAGTTTATGCAACATACATTTCACCATGTCATAGTCATAACACAAGACATATGTGTAACCTGCATACATTGAGATTTATTTTAGCTGCCTGATAAATTTTCAATATATACAAAAAAATATTCTCTGGTCAGTTTCCCAAAAGCTGTGCAATAAAACTTTGTAATATTAAAGCAATGTCATATGCTGTATTCTTCTTCACTTCCTTTTTGTGTGAAGAAAATCTTTGTGATGAGTTCCCCCTTTAAAAAAGAAGATGTATTATACCAATTTTCAAGAAGGGGCTTTTCTTCTGATCCTGTTACTATGTGTAACCAAACTTGTCATAATGACTCATGACATATCCGTCGCAACCATAGGCAGTCCCTACTTTTGCTCGCTCTAGGTACTCGGGGTAGAATACTATACTACAACGCACAAGAAAACTGACAATTTATTTCCCCCAAAAAAATGAATTTGAAATATGCATAATATTTCACTTTTGATTTATTAGTCTTTTTTTATTCCCGCACAAGCTATGTGTATATATGTACATATATACATGCACTCACAAAGCTTAAAGAAAAAACCAGCTACTTTCTGACTTTTATTCTTGTTATTAAAAATGTCCATTCTTCTTTCCTTTCACCTCACTTGTTTGGCTCATGTCCGGAAAAATTACATAAGAAAGCGACTGTGAAATATATGCACACAGCGTTTTTCAGCTTTCATCTTTTTTCCTGACTCGTTTTTAGAGTTCAGCTGACCGACCTTTCCATTCAATAAGAGGATGACGACTAAAAATGATGAAGAGAATAAAATAGAACGACATGGCTATTCATCCTCTATTGCAAATAGGTATGCATATTAAACCATGCGTAAACATACGTTTTATTGTTCTTTTTTCCAGATATTTTTATTCTTATGCATTTTCGTGATCGAAATGTATCGGCTACTAAAGACCGCTTAGATGGGTCCCCTTTTTATTAGAATACGGTACGTTGTAAGTATTTTTTTAAGCATTTTGAAGATCTTGAACTCCCTTCATTTTTAGGGCTTCGATTTCTTGGAGCTGAGCTGACAATGTATGCAAATCAGAGGAATATTACATCTTTGCTTAATTGGAGATATCACATTTTGAAACTACTATTCAAACTAAATTTTACAATTCCCCAAAAGCTGTAAATCCCAATCAGTTATATTTTGAACTTGAACGCCATAAAAAACTTTTTTAAATTAAAGATTACAACGTATATTATGTTAGATGCAAAACATACTGAAGAATAAAGGGTAGAAAAACTGAGTGCACATGTACTAAGGGAAACGATGGAAGGTAAGTATTTTGAACATTTACGAGCATTTATTTCACAATATCTCCCCATTTATCTGAATTTAATTTACTTGATAGCATACATACATATTACAAAGCAGCGGTAAATTTCCGATTGCATTTATTAAATCGAGTAGATCACTTGGCGATATTACATGGTATTGTGATTATACTGATAGATTACTACCCAGACCATAACCACCTATATGCATACGTACGTTATGTTATTATTGTATTAAAGAACCGCTTGAGCAACTGGCCGATCACAATGTACTCTTGCACTCTATAGCACACCACTAACTTTGATAATAATAAATGGCTGTAATAACAAAAAAAATCTTGAAAGAATAAAAACACGCAATGCATCTACTTACTA
>JAHZNC010000730.1:0-30466 GCA_027744095.1 Zhuqinia jingwanae | reverse complement strand
TTTTGTTTCAAGAGTCCTCCATTACAACATTAAAAGGTGCATCTGTGTATTATACAGAACAAGTGCATATAAGTATGACGATGCAATTTAGTGCTCCATGCTTTACATCTTTTTTAATACTTCACAACATAATGCCACCATTTCCCTCAGTCCTTTTTTTATCTTAGCAAAAGAAACTAAACGAAAATATATAAATACATACATCACATGACACATGGTGGGGAAAATCAGACGAGCAATAATGAACACTACCTCACACACGCACACACAACCCCACAGAGCAATTCATACTCTTTTGCTTTCTCTTGTTTCTCCCCAAACAAACTTTGTTAGTACTCCTTTTTTTTACTAGAATTCCGATACACTCGCAAGTTATTTTCTATCCTTCCATATATTCCCAGTAATGTCACTTTGTTTCCCCTTTTGCTCTCTTTCTCTATCTCACTATTGTGTTAGGTATATATATACATACGTTATTACTATGAACAGCATGAACATGAGCAGCGGAAAATAAATGCCGAAAATACACTTGTGTTTTAAGTAGCATCAAGTATGTATATCACAACAAACAACAACACATTGACGGCAAGTTTTTTTTACACGCGACTCGACTAGAGTGGAGTAATATGAGTGATAATGATATCGTGTGACTCTAAAATCAAAACACATATAACTACGTACTTACTTACAAAGTGACTGCAAAAATGTTAGTAGAATGAGTGGGGATAAAAAAACCCACATGCCTACTTACTTTATAGCAAATAATCCAAATACGGGGAACCAACTCATTTTGCGGTCTTATTAGTTTTTTCTGGCATTATTTTTTATTTACCATTATTTCATTATTGCAACACATTTTTCTTTTCTGAGCAACAAAAATACTGTCATATCAAATAATATCTTTTGTTTTCGTTTACTTTCCTTGTCTAGCCCTTTTCCACCACAAAAATTAATTTGTTACAATGTATATTTTTCTTACTACTACACACAACAACAACAATTTTGAATGGTAAAAGTGTATACAAACCTACTTCCATTAGTTTAGAAAGGTAGTCATTCATTTAGCTGCTGCTGCTACTGCTGCTGAAATGGTGGTGGTGATATGAGTGGTAAGAGAAAGAAAAAAGTGAATCTTTTGGCGTCATCAGTTGTGCTTTCTTTTTTTCACCGCTGCCGTACCACATCTTTCTCCTCCATTTTTTCCTTCTTTCTCCTTTGTTCTCTCCTTCAAAACAGATCCATCCTTTTTTTCTTTGATGATGACGAACTATCTAGTACTCCTTTTCCTTTTTTTATATATATGTATATATGATATATCCGTCAAAGCTGACGGTTAACTTTCATATAAAGATGTGTAGGAGAAGAGAAAAGCGAAAAAAAGTGGAGCAACTTTATCTGGTTGACTGGTTCACTTAAATTTGCTTTTAGTTATAAAAAAAAGTTTTTAGGAATACACACGTACATAAAAGGATCATCATATCATATAATATACCTACCTACACATGTCCACGCGATGTTTAATAATATATACATATATTATTTATATTATATTTACATATATAGTATCATGCATATAAAATATACACATTTTATTATGATGGAGTGAATAATATTTTTCTCTCGCCTCTTTATAGGTGTGTAGGTAGTCCTTCTTCTATAATATACCAAACTTAATAATAATAAAAAGTTGTGTGAGCACTGAGTACACTGGTGTTCCACTTGATCTGTCTGTCATGTGCACATAAAATGCTATGTAAATACAGAAACTCACACGGTATATATATATGCATATCTATCCCTCCACCTTAAATTATAGTAATAATTTGCACTTTTGTTTAGCGTCGGTTGTGTGCACTTTTATGTCGGAGGCCTTTAGTTTGGATACCTTAACAGCATATGCATATATTTCTGCTTTCCCTTTATAATCGACAACAATAGCAAACTGATCCGCTATCGAATTTTTTTTTCTTCTGTTAGTAAAAGCTGTTTAGATTTTACAAGCTGCTGTTGTACATAAGTACATATGACAGTTTGAATGTTATTTTGCTCCTCACAGCAATCTAGCCAACTTGACAACACACACACACAAACAGGCAGGGTCGTGTATGGAACGGAGAAATTGTAATCAACACTTTTATTACAAGTGGCACTTGTGTTCTTGTGTGCTGACGACGATGACGATGATGTTGATGAAACTGAGCTTGATGACGAAGAGAAAGACAAAAAATAAAATGTTTTTTGGTATACTCTAGTATGTGTTTGTATAGAGTTTGTTTGTGTTGTGCCGTGTGATGTTCCAACTGTTGTTGTTAGTCCATTATTACTTCACAAGCAGAAGAAAATCTTGTTGACTGAGTGACTTGCTCTATGTTACATATACTCACACACTGGATGATACGATAATATCACGACGATAAGATTATTATACTCTTTCATCTTTCCTTTCTCTCTCTCCCTCTCTTTCTCTCTGTGCCTCAACTCACTCACCAGTCCGTGATACTACTTTTGTGTGTTACCTCTTGTTGTCATATTCATACAAGAGGAAAATGTAATTTGAAAACTTTACATTTTTATAACACTCACTTGAAGAAGAGGATATGATGAAGAGCATATATACGCACGAACGTACGTATATAGGAGCACACACGCCACCACCAAAGCTTAAGAAAGTAGGAAAAATGAGAAGTAATGATTGACGTAACGTTTCTCGCGTTTGCTGCTACTATACATAATACTACTACTAGCAAACACGCTTGGTATGCAAAGTCAGCATGGTTATATATGAATGAAAAGTTACGTTGACAAGCAAAAAAAGAAAGAAATATTATATAGGTACCCGTGCTCACAAGACACACTCACTCACACTTTTCCAGTTTTTTCTTCTTCTGCTTTCTACAAACAAAGAGAGAAAATTCAGCAGGAATGTATATTTTGTATGCTTACATCCTTGGTTTTGTCTCGTCTACTTTCTTTCTTTGATTTCTTTCATTCACTCACTCTCAGTCAAATGATGATATATAAAAATGAAAAAAAGTGAGAAAAAGGGTCGAAGGAGTAGAAGTTGGGAGAGAGAGAAAAAGGCAGGTTTCGTCGATATTACTTAGTGCTTTGCCGACACGACTTCGAAAGAAAACATTATGGATTTCACTCTGGTGAACGTTAGCTAGCGTGCCTTTTCTTTATGCACACACATAGCGAAGCACACACCAAAAATGTACATGGGTAAGCGTCTATAATAATATGGATTTTGTTCAAGCGTTCCAGTTTTATCTTCACTTTTTTCTCTCTGGTGAAAGTAAAGGAAGAGAAAGTGATAGAGAGAAGGAATTTTTTATGGAGCAGTGGTGGAAACGAGTGAGCAAGAAAGAGAGAGAAAAAATAAACGTAGCAGTTTTACTGCTACTACCACTACTACTGCTGCTTCTGCTTATGTTGTCTGTGTCCTTTTTGCTATCTACTTTCCTTTTGCTTCTCCTCTGCTGCTGCCGTTAATATTATGTTCCTTTTTTTGGTTTGCGTAGGCTAACTTAACCTTTTCTTTGTGTAGCCTTTTTTGTACAAAAAAAATAATAACTTGCCCAGCTATCGTGCACTGGATATGCACTTGGCTCGGCCGCCTCACACTATCTGCCTGGTATTTCGTCTCGGAGCCTGCGAGTCATCACGCTTTTCTCCCAATTCAAGCTCTCTCAACCTGTGTTCTTGTACCATAAAAATGAGAGAACAGACCAAAAAGGAGTATAGTGTAAACGTGTACAAAAGCTGCGCTTACAAGATGCGTTGGTAGTGGTGCTGCTGCTTCTTCTTCTGCTGGTGCATATTATACATAGCTCTATTTAAGTTGGTTGGTTTGGTTTGAGTTTGGTTGCTATACACTGGAATATAGAGGAAGAACACACGAATGCAATGTACCACCACCACTACTCTGTGCTTTTTTTGGGTAAGATTGAATTGGGAATGGTGATGTAAATTATTACATGCTCGTGATGTAGTCCACTTTCTCTATAGATAAAGTTGCTGGTATTTTCATATTATTCTCCCTCGCCTTTCCCTCTCTCACTTTCTTGCTTGTTAGTCTTCTTCTTCTTTCTTTTCTATGTGCTTAGTCGGAGTTCAGAGTTCCAGCTTTATATACATATATTATATGCCCTCTCTGCTATTCCTATATTATATCTGATTGACATAATAGTGCAGACAATCGGATGGCATGCATGTACCAACAATTGGATATATGTTATGTCAACATACTAACAACAAGAATTTTTCAGTGTTGTTGTACAAAGGACTTACCTAGGTGTGTGTTCTGAATAGGTACATACATTATGTATTATACGTGTATATAGTCATGAGGTTGCCGGAGAAAATATTTTTTTATCTTTGACACTCTTCTAGATTTTGAGATATATAAGAAATTTCACGTATGACACACACGGCGATATGACTTGGACAAAAAGTGACTCACAAAATAATATCTTAGAGAGAGGAGGGAAAGGAAAAGAGAAATGGCCAAAAGAGGGAAAACAGGAGATGAACAAGTTTTTCACTAGGAATGGCTAGAAGAAATAATAGTCAAGTAGGTAGTGGGGGGAGCAAGATGAAGACGTCGGTCTAACTCAAGAGGACCACAGAAAGTACACAGTATACAAAGTATGTCATTCAAGTTGAAGACCGTTTCACTAAAGGAAACTTAGTAGAAAGCAGCCAGCAGCGGGGATATATAAATATGTATGCATGCACGTAGGTAATATACAAAGTCCCTTTTCAAAGTTTTTCTTCTTGGACGATGATGATGAGATGAGTGTACTTTTGGTGAAAACTAGTTACATTATGCTAAAAAGGAATATGCATTGTCTATCCACCTGCATATATGTATATTTTTGTAAAAAAATATGAAGGTTATATTAATTTACTTTTAGCTATGTATATGGAGGCGTTCTGGTGTGATGAATATATAGGTACCTACATACTTTTTAGAAAATTAACAACAATACTACGAACAAGGAAAAAGATATATAACTGTTTGTAGTTATTTCAGATTCATCATGTTAATACCCATCCTCCTCCGCCTCCATGTAGTAAACCTTATGAATCTTGAGAGAGCATCATCGCTCGTCCCATATCTTCATCTTGACTTGACTTTCTTTCGGGAAGCATTTATAGTTTTATGCTCTTGGTAGTTGGATAATATGTATCTCGTGCGACAACACATCTTCTTTTGCATATATGTACATACTTTAGAAATTTAACTCACGCACGATGACATATAAAGCAGAGCGTCTTTTGCAAGATATATGTATGTATTGTGTATACTAATGTGAATAAAATTAAATGAACGAGCAACGACGGCATTATTTATTATTTACTACAATCAAGTTTTTCTCCCTCATACAAGGTTGCTCTTTCTCATCCTTCCTATTCTTCTCATCGAACGGTCTTGCTTGACAATTTAGAGAGGTAAATAAGTTCATTGCGAATGTGTGTGTACTGTTGCGTCGTGTCGTGTTAATAATGTATGTGAAAAGTGTATATGTCCTGAGTGAGTAAAGTGTGTCCAAGCATCCGGGAAATGGCAAGTGGATGGTTGAATAGTGTTTAAAATGAGATATTATGCTGCATATCTTATTCCTCTGGAATTGTGTGATGTTGTGCAATGTTAGAGGAAGACAACCAGGAAACCAAGGGTGGTTGAAAAGAGTTTGTATTATTATTAAGTCATGATGATGCAATCATATTAGGACGAGAAAACATGAAAGCCTTCACAAAACACCGTTTGCGTCTACCTACATACTATACGCGGTGTATATGGTATACACTACCGTACGTACACACATATCAACACATTTTCAGTCGAATAACGAATTTCGCTATAATTTTCTCATCGTCTGGTGATGAGTTGTGCTGTGTCGACGCGGTTGTGGATACACGATGGCTATCTACGGGACATGAGACGACAAAAATGCAAAAGGATTGGGAAGCTTGTAGGTATGAGACTTGCATATATTTGCACATATGTAGGTATCTATATATGTAAATTGTCGTCTGTAATATGGGATATCCTGGAAGGTTTTGACATACGTTTGCTGAGAAACTGGCTTTAAAAATGGACAAAACGTGTGAAGAAAAGATTTAGCAATCTGGTCGACAAATAAGGATTGTTTCCGTTTACATTAATGTTTGCGTAGTGTATTGTATATTCAATATTTGTATGCTGTATAAATATGTACTAAGCGATCCAAATCCGTCCCATTCCAATTTTCATTCAATTTCACTTGAATTCCAGAATTCGCTGGTTGCTACTACTTGCATGTCGTGTGAGCAGCATAGCATACTTTTAATCCTTCCTTTTTCATCGAATGGCAGAAGGTGAAGAGAAAGAAATGCAATCTTGATCTTTGATACTTTTTTACGTTGTCACCATATGTTCCATTTGGAATTCTTTCATATTGAAATCTCATCTAAATGTGGGAGGTATATGCAGTTGTTGTTTTGGAGAATGGATGGTGGGGAGACGTTAGCCACACATTTCTCTCTGCTCCACCTTCACAGGCCGTAAAGATTTATTAAATATGACACACAATTTACTGCATTCATAACCTGTGTAGGTATATATTTATTTCAAAGCCTGCCTGTTGGAAAGGATCAAACTACATTGCATTTTTAAACTACCGCGTTGAAGTGAAAACGAACTTAATGTACGAGCTTGGAAGAATTGCATGGGTTGTCTGAAATGCACATGACGTTGAAAATATACCTTTATTTTCTACTTCATTAGTGAAATTGGTTTCCGATCAAAGAGATTTGTGACTGTAGAAGTTTTTACCTTAAAATTGCTTCTGTCGTTGAATTAAATGTATGCGAATGTGTGTTGTGGGGATCAAAAAATAAAATTATTATCATTGACTACATGATTTGTAAAAGGATTTTTTTTTCAGTCTCACACATCCCCCTATTTTGAAAGGTGTAACAATAATCCTGTTTCAGCAGATAAAATATACCCAATTTCTATTTTACGTGAACATTGTGGTTTGCAACAAAATGCAGGAATGCAAAATGCAGAGTTTTCTCACTCAGTATGCTGCAATATGCATTAAATCTTCATCAGTTGCAATAGGATTTTGCAAATAATCTAGTAAATCTTTAAAAAGTTCCGTCGTTCTGTCTCCTAAAAAGGTTTTTGATGTTGAGGTAATTTAACTCGCGGTGCGATGATCTCATCCTCTTGTGATGTGTAATACAAAGCGCAAAAAACTATGTTCTACACAGGAATTCATGGATGAATTCCTCTGTAAACTCAATAAACCACATACCTACAATCTATTTATTTAATTTTAGCAGATTATTTAATCTGCTTTTCTCATTTGGCATGCTAAACCATACAACTGTGTTGTATGTTGTGTTAGGTATATCATATTCCTAAAATGATGTAATGGAATCATGGTGCTGCGCCAAAAATAAATGTATATATTGGATAATGTATGTATAACTGAGCGAATATGGGGCTCAGTTTGCAGAAAATTAAAATGTAGGGTGTTGTACACGTTGTCGGTGTCTGGCGGTGTTTATCACAGGAAACTTGTTTGACCAGTTGTATGGAGCTCTTATCTCTCCTTGTTGTGGTAGTATTGTATTATGAAATCGCAACTAGAAAATGATGACGTGGTGTTGTTCAAAAGATTCCAATANTTGTATTATGAAATCGCAACTAGAAAATGATGACGTGGTGTTGTTCAAAAGATTCCAATACGTATATTTAGACACGTATTATTATTATTACAATACCTTTGCTGCTTTATCATAACATTCGCATTCATAACATTGTTTTTATAAGCGTAATGTCACAGAGGAAAAGGTCAAGTTTTCATTATACCATCTCGACTTTTTTCTCACGATCCTGCTGGCGTTTTTGTTTGAAATGACTAACTTTTACAACTTTTTGCAAGTACAAGAACTTTTTTCGAAGAAGTATATCTGTACATAACAAATAAAATGGGGTAATTTGAGGTTTGTCGTTGTTGAGATAAATAAGGGAAATGATGAAATGAAATAATATATGAAATTTCCTCTTCTCATTATGCCATGATGTGCATAGAGTACAAGGGAATCCTAAATCATTTAAAAAATGCCCAGTGCAATTGCATGAATCATAATATATCATCTAAAAAAGTGCTAAATGTAAATATTACCACACACACAGCCCATTCACGGAAATCCAGTACAACATTGGTATGAACGAAGGTATGTATGTAATAAATCCAGGTTCGCTATAGAATTTAAAATGCTATTTTATGCAAAAGATCTTCAATTGGCCCTGCATGATTGATAATAATGATTGATGACCCACCACAAAATGGATTGCATTTAGTTAATATGAACATTGTGCATGTCCACTAGCTAGCACACATTAAAAGTATTGCTTATTAGTGTTTTAAATGTACATAGTAATATCAATATCACACAAACCAACCACAGAAAATCATTTAATTTTTTTTTAGTAAATGAAAGGCGTAATATTTTATTTCAGCTTTTAGAATCATTAGACCGCTACAGAAAATGCTTTCACCATTATATATCATCATCATAGTCATTATTAATATATTACTCAATCAATCAATCATACTTATTAAAGAAATGCCTTCATTCATTGTAACAATGTCGAAATGAGAAAATTGTGGTATTATTTTATCAAGACAAATTACAAACCATCATATTATATCATAAAACATACCATCAATACAACAACATACATACATACACACATACATATTATATAAGTAATGTAATAGCCTATATTCTATTTGTTGCCGTATATATATATATATATTTATGTATTATTATTAGACACGTACACAGAGGGAGGAATCAGTATATTTTGTATATAAGGTATATAATAAAATCTAAAAGCAGCTTAATTGTAGACGTATGTATTATTATTATTATTATTATTACTTTTATGTAATTTGTCATACAGTTTCTATCCTAATAGTAATAAACTTTTCAAGCAATTAACATTTTTTAACAAAGTTTTTTTTCTTCTCTTCCTTCATTATAACGTTTTTTTCCTCATGATCAGACTCATGCAAAGCACTCTACAGAATATTTGAATTTTTTTTTGGTTTTCCAATGTAATAAATGTGGCGGCATAACATTTCACACGGCATTTTAAAACTTAAATTTAAATGCAATATTTATTATTATGGATTTTGTTTAAAAAAATTTTTATATTGGAGTTTAGTTTGTAATAATAATAATAATCATAATATAGCAGGAGCGCAACTAACACTAATAATTATTTACGTGATTCATTTGACCCCGCAATAAAGTTTTTCTCTCGGTTTTATAGCCCTTCTTTTCTCTCTCGCTACATATTATGCAGTTTTACAGTATTATGCAACGCAGCTAATCATAACAATTAAAAAATTTGTTGTAGGTTTTGGTAAGTTTGTATAATAATGTAATAAATATATTAAAATGCTATATAAAATTGCCAAGAACCAGAAAATGACTATTAAATTTGATACGGCTATAATCTTACATTTACATGTTCAAAGCTAATAGGTAAAGTATAATTAATATATGTATCTTATCGTAATATTTTTTTATTCGATAATGTAATTTATTTTTAGTTTCATTTGCTTACTTTATAGCAGTTGAAGATTTTATTCGTTCCTTTTATGACATTCCTTACAAGGTAACTTCCGGTTGTAGCACAACATTTTTATATTTTATATTTTACTTTTTTCTCGTCCGATTTTAAAACTTGTTCATCTATTTTTTTATGAATCTTATAAAATGGTTTCACAATTACAACGGTGCAATCATGCAGTTTTTTTTTGTGTAATGGTTATTTTATAAATTGGAATATTGACAAGCAGACTTTTAGTAAATGGTAATCGAAAGGCGATGATTGATAATCAATAATTATATCATATCAATTATCATACAAGACTTTTAAAACCTGGAAAATCCTCCTCTGATGTTTTGTTTGTTTCTTTGTTTTTTCGTTAAAATTTTTTTTACACGTCAAATTAGTAACAATGTGTGTGTGTCACGTTCTATATCAAATCCGAGATTGCATATTATATTTCTGTCTTGTTATTATACTAGTAAAAAATCCTGCTCTTTGCTCTCATTCATTCCCATGCGATCAACCATTAAAAACTTTTTATAAAGAACAATACAACCATGTGCATCATTATTATTTAAATTTAACGTTTAAAGTTCGTTATATTCCTTTTGTTAACTGTACTACATTTTGAGGGATTATATTTCAAAAAGTGGGGATTATACAGGGATTGGATGTAATAATTAAGTTTCTGACCTACTCGTTGATGTCTTGTGGTACACTGACAGTGAAAGTTTCTCTTTGAAAGTGTTGAACGAATTTTCTATCAAATAAGTATTCTATCCATTTAAGGGCAGTCAATGCGGTAGGCAGAAGTTATGTTTTCTGTTTGAAACTTAAAATGCAAAGATATCAGATATCTGGCTACTCTGTAATAGGTTTGTAATGGTCTATGTTTTCCATAATATGCTTACCTATTTTTTTTTAAACATTACTATATATATGTATGTATAGCTAAGCTGACAAATATGTCGTGGTGAGCAAGACCAATTATATAACTATATCAAGTTATGTCAATATATGTCAACAACCGATGACCTGAAGGATGGCTTCAGCTCATCGGTCTCGGTGGTGGTGAGATAGTGTTTCTAATAAGTGGGCTAGTACCTATACATACATTAATTTTTTTGTCAAGGTTGTCTTGTATAAGATATTTTATTCCAGTGAACTGACAACGATATTCTGTCTAATACATATAGATTGATAAACTACACGTTAATCTTTCAAAAAAAATTTACAACCTGCACCGGAATCACCCATCCTAATTTAATAGGAAAACATTTTGTATGCATTAAGTTTTCATGCATACATAATATATACCTATATACGTTTATTATATATTATGCCCTTATATTTAAACATTTTTATCATTCGTAACTTTCACAGAGAGTATTGGTTATTATGTTACAAGTATTTCATAGAAACTATTGTTTTATCATTATTGTTAATGTTAGTTACGTAGGCAAAAACTTTCACTTTTTTTAACGTAATATTCATGTCCGTCCCCATATTTTTTATTCACAATTCATTTACTTTGTTCTATGAATAAACTGAACGTTGACTGACTTGCAGATGTGTCCATAACAATGAGCCTAAGGCAACTGTTGTGTTACCTATTAATAAAATGACCAATAATAATGTTTTTAAAAATTATGTTTAATTAATTACCTTATGCAAATGTAAGAATGACCACTTTGTTTGCTAAAATTGTTATGGAAAATTGTAAAGACATGCTGCAAAACGTTTATCGTGTTATCATATATTGAACCACCTTATACGTATCGTTTATTCACTACACCAGGAAGTAACCAAGATACTCTGCCCCTATTCCAACATCATTTTTTTACACAAAGTATCCATTTGATGTCAACCAATGTGGACACTGAAGAAAATGCTAAATAATTGGTCAACAGACAGTGTAGCTTGGTTACCAAGATATCTGCAATTTAGTATTAAAAAGCAGGCCTTTTATACGCTTCACTTTTACAAACAGGAACCTTAAATGTTTACATGAATAATATAGTAGCAAAAAGCTTATTTTCCCACTTCATTGAAGAACTAAGTATATAGTAAATACATTTTTATACAGTTTGAAGTTGACGATGAAATATGATCTAAATGCCTTTTTTGCCTAAGATTCTAACCATTTGCCTGCTTGCACTATCATCATGAATACAAATATAGTAACAGTCAGCTGCCAAATATGCACCACACCCTTTCTAAAACTTATAGATGTATAAATGAAAATTACATAACTTCTATGCTCAAAAATAATTGTGCTCTTTTTTTAAAATATAGTAATAAATATGCTAATGAACAAAAGTGTTAAAAGTTGCTACACATCTCTATATTCAATGAAAACAACGGAAAAAAATCATGCAATTCAAATATATATATATATAGTAAGGAAGAAAATAATCGTTCTACTAATAATTGTTTTTAGTAAAATATTATACTGACCAATATTATATACGTTAACAAAAATAGTTAGCAGTAGTAATAGTAGTTGCAGTATAACAGGTTGGAGCCTTTGCTTTGCACATGATGACAACCAACATAGGTACATATAAGAACTACAATGACAAAAACACACGAAATCGAACACTTTTTGATGATAATAAGCCACAGACCGTTACTATAATTAATAAATCTGAACATTAATTATTGTGTTGGTTTTGGTGTATATATGATTTTATACAACGTGCTTATTACAATAACCTTTTTTTGTATATAGTAGTACACAATATATTATTTACGTAATGTACTAATGGCAGTTTTTGCTTTTAAGGAGTTCCTTCTTGAAATGTGTTATCTATCATTTCAAAGAGAGAGCAAATAAATGCTTGGTTGTTTTTTTTAAAGATGGAATTATGTAACACTTAAATGAGGCAGTGGTAGATGAAGATTTCAAGTTAAAAAGCAACATTACACGACATTTTAACATTATGTAACTGTTTGCTTGCTATATATTAAAACAAATGAAGTAATACTTTCTTTTTTAAATTGTGAAGCTAATTATTAAATATTTTTTTAGCCTTTTCCAGAGATAAAAAGGTACAATAACAAATTAAAATTCTTTCGTTCATTCTCGTGTCAAGTCATTCTAACCGAATAAAATAGTTGACAAACAAAAAACTTAACAATTAAATTTATTCTAGAACCATACAGTTTGTTCACGTCAAAAAAATTTCTTTAGAGAAAAATCAAATAAGTTATAATTTTAGGCAAAGGGGGTAGCATTTTTTACATGATAGATACATAAAGAATAGATGAAAACCACTAGGATTATACATATTATGTAAATTGTAACATGAGCGCAGCCACTGGATTAGACATTACTTAAGGATAATTATTTTAAATCTATATTTATCATATTAAATTCTAAGAAAACTAATCTAGTATTTATTTCTTTTTCAGTGTAAAAAAGCCTCGCTTTTTGGGCTCATCCTTCTTTTCTCCCGATGAAGCGGGAAGAGTCTGTGCTCTTGATGGACCTGCTCCGGATGCTTCACTTTGACTGACGTCTTGAACGCCTCTCACAAACTGATTCATTTCATCGTCGTCTCTGGCTTGAAACAAATATTCCCCACCACTGGAAAGTCTATTTCAAAGAATAAACACATTTATAAATGAAACATATTGAAAAGACAAAGACAAGGACTCTTTGAAAAGGCAACAAGGACTTTTGAAGTCAATTTTAGAGTATCGTTTGCCTTACTTTAGTCTGAAGACATGCTTCTTCTTCGTGTAATCATTAGCAACTTCAGCCGTTGAACCTGCCAAATCAACAGGGTTTTCTCCTCGGAAGTAGGCTTCTGGTTGGGTTTTGAAGTTCTTTTGGTCTTTGTAAAACAACAGGGCTCCACCACGGAGTACTATGTACACCTTGTCCCATGACCTATTATTATAAAATACGAAAAAGACTCGTTCATATTCATATACCCTATAAAATTACTAAAGTAAAATTCATTTAATTGGCACATGTACTTACCTATTGGAAGCCTTCTTTGTAGTGGACTCCCACTCGTGCTTTCTCACAAGGTTTCCTTCCAACATCTCTTCCTCACTTGGTCCAGGGCGCTCTGTATCAATTAATTATTGCAGATTTCATGATAAAATGAGAAATTTTCACCCGAACTCAATGTTTAAGTATCAAAGATATTTTCAGATAGTTGATAGATTTGCAAAAGCTTTAAAAATTGTAGTACATAAATTTACGTATGTATTAGAGATACAATACGTAAATCACGGCAAGAGTAGTATAGGAAAGCAACAAAGATATATATCCCAACGAACACCACACCACAAAAAAGCAGAGAGAAAGACCACATTTTATAATAATAGTACGCACTCCATAAAACCCATAAAAAAGCTCCATTTAAGTAAGTATAAATACAAGAGAAAAGTTGTATAAAGGTTAACAAAATTTGTACCTGTTAATACGATGCATCAAGATGAAGAAGAAGCAATATACTTTCTCAAAATTACAAGCTACATTAATTACGTACGTTCATATCACAGTCTACTTTTGCAAAATACTTACTTACCTTAACCAAGAGATTCATTTACCCCGAAGAGAACATATTACGGGAAACGCTCATATTATTATGACAGGGAGAAAAAAGAGAATTTTTGTACTACATTGTACTTATTGAATATATATTTTTTTTTAACTATTACACTATGTTGTATGTCTAATAAGAAGTACTAGGATGAATGACTAATGAAAAAGAAATTCCAACCACCATCATTTGTCTAAAAATTCTAAACTTGAAACTTATTCAAAAAATATATTTGCTGTTTCATAATAATGTATAAAACTACCCATATTATAATTATATCATTGGCCCGACCATTTAAAAAAGCTGGCGATGAGTAAGAGTAACCGATATGCATGGATAAAAGATTCCGTTTTCTATGTAAAGTTTACTAACACCGAAAATGTTTGCGTGGTATACCATTTAACTATTGTTGGCTAGTTATAGGCAAAGGGGAAGGAGATCATAGGAAATTTTAGCCGTAGGAATATTATGTGATTTGGCTAGATTGGTTAGAGGATTAAAAGTATAAGAGCTAAGGAAACTTTCAAAAGTGTACCTTTCACTTTCTGAATATTTGATTCATCATCAGATGCGCTACCAGCTGGAATGGCCTCTAAAGTGGAACTTTTAGATTTTTTCCAACGGAAACTTCTAAATGGTGATTTGGAGCGGGACCGCCCACCTTTCTTCGGATCGTCGAAGGAGGAGTCTTGATATGGTTAATAATATGTGTAACGTTGCATAAAATAAAATCCACATGACACATGCAAAACATTCAAAGCAAAAATAATTTGAGTTTCATACATAATTATATAAATTAAATCAGATTCATAAATTAAATAAAAGTAATTAAAAAAATTAATCATTTATTATATATAATAAACGTAAATAGAGTATACTAAAATAAAGCATAAAGCAAAGCATCATTTTGGCTAACACCCGATAGACAATAATAGACGATATGTACAATATTTTTGTTTTATTACGTTACATATGGCAATGTCACAAAAACTTGATTGAACAAACAAAAACTGTACAACATATATAAAGAAATATGGAGCAGTTAACAGAAATAAAATTTGTTATAAAAACCTTCATATTGTCATATTATTAACTCACGAATTTCATCATTAATAAATTCGTCATAAAGTTCATCATCGTAGGGATCCGTGGGACTAGACACGGACGAGGAAGGGGTTCTTGAACCTCTCGATGTTCTCGAATACAACCCCGACTCATTTAACGAATGTAGCCTAATTGATACTAAAGAAGCATTTTTTCAGCCGTTATTCCACTGACCATAAGCGCTTTTATCTAGACGTTATTTAATAGCAAATTAATTGATAATAAAAAGAAATGTTAATGATAATAAAGATAGGTCTAAAATAAAATACTGTCAAAAAAAGGGTTTAGTTTTTAAAATGATAAAAAATTAATTAAAATTAATCAATCGTCAAATTGGGGAAAAGTTCAAACTTGCCTTCATATACAGAAAAGCTCTTCCACAAAATTAAAATACAAAATTGTTGATCAATATTATTACTACTCCCAAACCGATCAGCAAATAAAAAATAATGCTATTGAAATTAATTTTTCGTGAGCTAATAGCAGTCGAGAAGCTGCTTTCTGTTGTGTTACTAAATATTAAGGGCTGGCAGTAGCCTGTTATAACAACATGCTTCTCAAATGGGTGAAGTAAAGATCTAAAACAACTACACCTACTACGTTCACTACTACAATCGTTAGTTTCAAGTTTTCCTTTACCAAGTTTTGGACTACTACAAAAATTTCTAGCCATCCACAAAGCTACTTGTTTTAAAAGAGCAATTTTACGGACTCCGGTGGTGGTGGTACATAATTTATCTGATTTCTGACTTCTAACTGCTTTCACTTGCTTTCCCATTTCTACTACATTATCTACAAAACCGCAACGGCACTGGTATCTTCCATACTGATATTGTAAATTTTTACAAACATGACCCAATACACAACTATTTCCCCTAATATTGTTTTTTGTAATACAACACTTGGAGTAGTCCATACCTGGTTTTCTCTTCATCTTGGCAGGGAGAGTCTCAGCCTTCGCATGGCTTCGGGCATGTGCTGATCCCATTGAAGAAGCTGTACAAGTTGAACAGTATCGAGAGAAATGATAAGAGAATCATGCAATTAAAGAGGAAAAAAACTTACTTTCATGCAGCAGAAGTTATTATTTTATCCACAGTTTTCAGGAACCATGAGAGAGACATGGCTTTGCCAATATTTTATATTGTATAGTATTAAATAAATATACGAAAAAAGTGTAGAATTTATACAGAGTAAAAAACGCCCAAAAAAATTCGCATAAAAAGACAGAGGCACACAAACACACATGCACAAAAGTGAGTTGCCCAAAAATGATTTGTTTTTGTTGATGAAAGCGTCTCAAAAGAAACCGAGTGGCATTCATACCTAATGGGGCTGGCGCTGGTTGCACCGCAGGTTCGCGTTCCGAGAGTTGTTCAGGAGACCTTGCACCGTCTGGCTCGGTTTCAGGTGACTTTGGTGGGGATTTCTTTGCCAGCTCTTCGGCCTTCCTTCTTTCCTCTTCTTCCCTAATTCGCTTTTCACGATCACGAATTTCGTACTATAGGAAATATAAAACCAATATTTTAAAACAATATAGACATATACATAGACTGCATAAATTCTTCAAACAACATGATTGATAAGTTTTTTCACTTAAAAAAGGAGTAAGTAGATAATGCATTCATCCATTTCATAATAGCATTTCACCCACCAACATTTTGGGTTTGCGTGTCATTATTAATTACAGCTACGTACTACATTTGTCAATATATAAATAATTTTGTGCTAAAAAATAATTTTCAATCATGTAAAACTCCTGAACACTGTAATTTTCTTTTGCTAAGTTTGTTGTATTTTTGTTAGTCACATTCTCTAATATACCTCACTGTAAAGCCTACATGAAGGTATGCAAATATATATATAAAAAAAATTATTTGTCATTAGATTTTTATATTTTAGAGAAAAACATTTGTTTTTAGTTTTCACACAAGACCAAAAATATTATTTCTCTGGCTTTTCGCTTTTATACAAAATTGTTAATGTAGGCGTGAAAAAGCTCTTAAAAGAGACTGTATTTTGAGCATAAGACGAAATTATCACCATTTCATACGAGTAGTAGCCTTCTTCTCTTGGCATTTTCTTTTCTTGCTCTCTTATTTCCAGCTAAATTGTAAGGATAACAGAAGACAAGCATTTGAGGACGATCAAAAATGAATATTTCCCTAAGAAATATATTATTCTAAAACGTGAAGCTAAAAGTTTATCTCATTATTATGGTTTTCTATTTTCATATAAAATACTTTCTGCCTAATATTTTATATGCTTTCAATATATTTCCAGAAATAGAAATAAATCTAGAGTGCTTATCTTACCGTGGTTAACCTTTCGAGCGCAATAAATCTTTCCTCCTGAGCATAGGCGGATTTTTCAAAGGCTTCGTGCTTCTTGATAAGGTTTTCTACTTCGTCAATAGTGTAACCAAGGTCTGTACTAAGGAGGTATGGCTCTTGTGCAATCAGCCACGCTTCAGCCACAGCAGCATCTCTTGCGAATTGATACACTTCCAGAACTACGGGTTAATAGGGCAAAGAGAAACAAATGGTAGTTAAGTAAAGACTACGGACTCAATCAATATCATAACCAAATTTTGATAAAGAGATTGATTAAATGGCGAACCAAGTTGGAGATGTTCCCATCTTTCTTCCCATCTGTGAAGCATGGAGTTCCTTTGGTTTGTTAAAGCCATCACCTTTTCCTTAATCTAAAAAAATACATAGCAAATTATTGGTTATCTGTGTTCATAAACTTTTGTTCAATACAGTTAGACACCAATTATAAATAGCTAAAGGCAAAGTATGCATTGTTGCCTCATCAGTGTAAGCATTATTAGGGTCATACTTCATTGGATGCGTAGTGGTTCCTAGAAAGAAGCTCTTTGCCAAGTCTGAAGCAGGCGGTGAAATTTTCCTCTCTAGCATCAATTTCAGCCTTTAAACTTTGATGGTTGTTCATGAGTAATTCCACACCACTGACGTCTCTATAAGTTGTAATAATAAAAAGCAGTATCATTAGCATTGATAAAGAAGTGGAATACCATTTATAAACAGTAAAAAATACTAAAAACCTAGTCGGTGTTATTATACCTTGGTTTTTCTGATGTATTCATTTGTAGTGTTACATCGTCCATCCACAACATAAGTGAACGTACCATATTGAAGAATTTAAACAAATCTCCAGTATCACCCAATTTTTGTTTTCTGCCTTCACACAAACCTGCGCATATATCAATCCATGACAGTTATTAATGCAATCAATCATTCGTGCATGAAAACCATGTTTGTTGCAAAGTAAACAAAACTTACCTTGAAGATTCATCCATGCATTCACAACCTCAGCCTCTCTGTTAGTAATTTCCTTTGCTTTGTCTCCAGCATACGCTGCCTGTAATTTTCTGGAGTCTTCCTGGACTTGTTCGACTTGGGATTGGAGTGTCAATAAATCTTGCATAAATTGCGTGTGCTTTCTCTGCAAGGCGGACACAGTTACACCATCTCTGCCAACTTCATCTGGAAGTGCGGTTTGTTTTTCGGATATCCTGCTAAGCACATCCTTGCAGTCATGGAAGAATTTATGGAGTTCCTGGAAAGAAAATACACATAGACAGTTAAGACTACGAAATAGTCATAAAGAAATTGGATGGTGGTGCATTGGGTAGAGAGGCTTCGATTTTCGCAACAGTGAGGCAAATGTGGTATTGCGTGGAAATAAACACGTCAATTGCTCCAAAATCGCCCCATCATCACTGAACCCGGTGACAATCATCCAATATTCGTCTGGAAGACGCATACGACCTGCATAACCCAGCGTCGGTTCATATTTTTTCAGCTACAAACACATGGCATTGACTGGCGTCGACATGTTACTGGTTGTCACTTGCTTGTTACAAAAACTTTCCATTGGGACTTCTAAGTACATGTATTTAATCATCCTCATCCTTTTTCATTGCTAGTCTTACACCTTCTACCCCAATGCACCTGCAATATTTATATATATGTATTATCTTACCCTGTAAAATAAATAATTCATTAGTTAATAATACGAATCTCTTAGGCTAAATTTAAAACTAAAATAGGCACAAACTCATGATCCCATACCTGCAAAAATTGATGTAATTGCAATTGATCTTTGAGTTTCTCCATTTGATCCAACGCTTTCTTCTTATTAGCATCTCTTCTTTCTCTGATACTATCTGCCTTCTTTCCAATTTTGTCTCCTATATTAATAAATGTTGTCATTATAGGTCATAATAAAATTCGTCAAATCAAATACTCAAATAATATTCAGTTAAAAAATATGATTCTTGTTAAATCCAATAATATGCATACCTTGTAAATGACCTTCACGGACCAAAGTAGAAGCAAACTGTATAACGGCATTAATTTTCTCGTCATTAGCATCCATTGTTGTGAGGAGGGCCTCGTGGCGTTTGATGAGACTTTCGGCTTGCTCAAGGTTAGACTGTAAGATTTAAAAAATTTTTTTTACATTAGTATATGTATCAGTGCTACTTGGTGTTTTGACTGGAGATGTTCGTAATGTTCATTACTGGAGTTTCATCCTTGGCAAGAACGTGTTCTTGTTGCGCCAAGAGAACCTCTGCTTGCTTTGCGTCTCGCATGAAGATTTGGTAGTTCATGCTCTGTGACAAAAGTTCCTGACGGTTGTCCCACATTTGTCGGAGCTCCTCCCATCCATCCTTCAGGGCCTTCAGACGCTCGCGAAGGAACATGTACTGAGGATCTTCTAAGGTAGATGGTTCCTAAACACAAAATAATGAAATTAGGAGATGCGCCCAATAAGATAAAATAATAGTTGCATTCACAATGTTGAAGACTCACTGCAAATATTCTCTCCCCATATTCCATCATCTTTTCATAATCTTCTACGTAGTTATCAATTTCGTCCTTAATATTCTGGTGCTGGCTTAACAACTTCTCAGCTTCTGCCAAACTAGTAGGTACATCTTCATTGGCAATATCTGTTTGTGTTTTCGTAAGCCAAGCCTGGAAGTGGTCAAGGTCTCGGAGGAATCGGTGAAGATCTCCAGCCTCCTCGAGTTTAGCATCACGTTCTTTCAACTAGTGAATAAAATAAAATAATGAGTTGTCTTGAAATATGCAGAAATAAGCAATGAATATAAAATGATAGATATATCTTTTGTACCATATTGGTCATCTGTTCCCAGATTGTTCGGATACTGTCGATTCTTTCGCGAATGATAGCAGCTTCCTCTGGATGATCCTCTGCAATTCTATCAGCTTCTTTCTCCAAGGCATCAAGTTTTGCTTGAATGGCAGCAACGTCCCGCTCCATGCCAGAGAGACGACGTTGGAGAGTCATGATTCCGCCAAGATCCATTTCCAAATCAGCGGTTTCTTCTAGAATGCGCTTCTTGTCTTCAATCCATGAAATGGTTTCCTTGCATTCAATGTGGAATGTTTGCAGGCCATGGGCGGAGTTAAGTTCATCGCGTTTTGCTTCAGCCTTCTCTCTGAGTTCGGACCATTTGCTGTTGAGTTGGTTCTGCCGGGCAACAATCTCTTCCGAATTAGGATGTTCCACATGCAAAAGTTGGCGAGCCAGTTGATTGACAACTGCCACTCGTGAAGCGTTGGCATTCATCTCCTTCTCGAAACCATCATAACGATGCTTCAGGATTTCAACATCTTCAATATCCTTGGCTGGCACCATAGAAAGCAACATGCGGTCCTGCAAAACACAACACATGTATTGTATATTGTAACTAAATAATATTGAATATTGTATCAAACAAAATTTCTTTATCACAAGTAAAAATATCACTAAAGTACCTTTTCAGCGACCCATTGTTCAACAGCTTCAGCTTCAGAGAATAGTTTATACAATGACAAGGCATCCAGGAGTCGTTGTTTCCTGAGTTTAGCAAGTTCAAGTAGTTCCTTGTAACGTCTATCAATACTTGCCAACCTTTCAACAACCTCTGGGCTCTCCCTGTCTTGTTCACCAAGCTGTTGAGCTTGTTGATGAAGAGAGTCAATGGTGCTGGAATAGTTTTGCAACTCATCAGTGACTTCCTCGTGTTTCTTCAACAAAGACTGAACGTTAGCTTCATCCCGTCCTACATCTTCGCTGGATACTAGTCTCAGCATGTCCAGCATCCAAGTGTCAACGTCATCGGCATCAGCAAAGAACTACAAAATGTTAAAAATAAAAATTGTGTTTTATGAGAGAGAAACCCGAGTTTTATATACCATAAATGTGTATTAATTGACGACAATCATTACCTGATGATAGTCAACAGCTTCAGTAAGCCGGCTTTTCCTGTATTCACTAAGATTTTTAAGATTTTGCCACAAGTTCGTAATCTCTTGCAATCTGTCTTGGACCTTCTCGGCCCCGAATTGCTGCTGCTCAATAAGGTCTGTACCAACGCTCGCTACACTCATTAGTTGTGGCTCGTGGCTGTGAATATCAGCTTCTAATGCCTTGTGTTTGGACAAAAGCAGGTGCACAGTGGTAAGATCGTGTCCAATGTCTGCCTGCGACAAAATGTTTTCTTTCTCCTTGATCCAGTTTTCTTCCTCAGCCATATCCCAATAAAACTGCCACAATTTCTTGCTTTCCTCCAAACGCGTTCGTCTTTCAATGGCCAATTTGACAAGTTCTGCGTACGCTTCCTATTTGCGAAAAAGTAATGTCATTTGCTATTATGAATGAACAGCATACTTTGAAAATTATTATTGGTTAAAAATTTTGTGAATCTAAAAAATAACATACTTCTAATTGCGTCACTCTTTCCATTACAGCAGCGGGATCTGCAGGTCGGAATCCCTCAAGACCGGTCTCATAGTCATCGCTAATAAATCTCTGCGAGTTCTGAACAACAGCTTTCACTCTGTCTCCTAAAACATTAATGTCGGCTTCGACCAGAGAATGCTTTTGGAGAAGATCTTCAACTCCCATCAAATGTTTGCCGTAGTCATCAGATAGTAATCTCATCTTAAGTTCTTCCATTGAGTCCAAAATGTAAAGCATTTCCTAAAGAGAACAATATACGTTTTTACATGGATCTATATATCACTTTTAGTATTTAGAATTGCATTTGGAGCTTTAGTATATTTATTTTACTTGGAATCCTTGTTGCAATTGCAAAGAGGCCTCGAGTCGGAGTCGTCTTGCTCGAAGAAGCTCGAGTAAGTACTCCCATAATCTAAGGACATTTTCTTTCCTGACATTGATTCTCTCAATATCATGATAATTTTCGGCTTCCAACTCCTGTGCAACAGCCACAACTGCAAGCACACGTTCTTCATAGGCAAAAATGTCGGTTTCAATAGCTTCATGCTTTTTGGCGGCTGCCTCAACTGCCGGCAAGTCAAACCCAAAGTTGTCTTGTGAGACGAGGCGTTGATTCTCACTGAGCCAAGTCTCTCTCATGCTTGCCTTTCGGTTGAAACGAGCAGCTAATTGCTCAAGTTTCTCTTGTCGGATCAATTCTTCACGGAGCGCCAATTCCCTAAACGACATCAAAAACAATATTATGATTTCGATAATTTCCATCATGTATTGTAGCAGGTATTATAAAAAAAGTAATGACTCTCAAAGTACTTAAACTAAAGTATATCATACCGTTCATGTTCTGCTTTTTCTAATTTTTCCCACGCTTTATTGATGTCTGATATTAGCTTTCCTTCTCGAGGTGTGTAAGGCTTTTGGTTATTTGCACGCATTCGTGACTGAAGAGTGAATAGAAGGACTTCTAAATTGCCTTTCTCATCGAATTTCGGTGGCTTCTCAACGGTTCTATAATTGTTGAACTGTGCCAATTGTTGCTGCACCCCTACAAGAGAATTGGCAAAATCTCTGTCCCCAAGCTGTTCAATAGTGTTCTCGATCCACTTTAGCAAGTCTGATGTCAACCCTTCATACTCCTTGATCATTCTGTCATTGTCCATTGCAATTCCAACAACCTACATGGAGAAAATATTGCTGAATGAAAACTACCTGATAATATACATGATCTTGAATTACTTGAATAATTTTTCGTGTAAAAGTTTCATACTTTGCTGATACGTTTTCCTTGCACCGTTTCTTGTTTGAGTTTTGAGAAGTAATGGTAGTAGGTGACTACATATGTGATAATTGATTTCTCATCGGGTTGTTCAACAAAGACATCTTCTGGGTCGAGAAGTTTGGTGAGACCAAGTTTGGATTCAGCCATGTTGAAAGCATTGTTTAAGTTGTAAATAGCATTGCTGTGCGTCAATTTCTCGTACTGTATCAGGTCTGGTCGATGTTTGTGGATGATGGCGTTAAAGGCCAGCCCATCACGCCACGATGTGGTGAAGTTGCGGATGTTGACATTGCTGTAGCCAGCCGTCTTCATTTGACACCACAAGAGAAGTGCGTCTTTGGCGGATTTTGTCTCCTTGCTATCCACTTGTTCAAAAGTGATATCTTGAATCTAACAAAACACATCATAAACTTTAAAGTATTTATTTCACATAAAATATTACTTAAACTATCAAGTTAGCCATAAAAGCGTGGAAAGAGGAATAGAAACGGGAAATGGAGGTAATATTGCTACCGAAGAAAGCTTTGTTCCGTATCTTTGAAACATAAAAGGATAATTTCTTTTCAAAATTGGTTTGATTTCATCCCAATTATATCGAACATGATCTGCAAAAAGCGAGGAAGTAAGGATCGTCAAGGATAGGAAGGCTTGAAGCCAAGACTAAGTAGGTCTGAAATGTTAGACAGGTATTAGAAAGGGTAAATAGGAGATGCGAGAAATGAAGAGTTCAAAAGTAGCATAATTTGATGGAATGTATAACATGCGGGTTGCTGCACATGAAAAAAATTATCCAAACTGACACTCTTTGACAGCCATATTATGACGCATTTTAGGTACCTGGAAGCGGAGAATTATCGTCCAGATCAGACCAAGAGTTAGACGTGGGTTTCCGTCAACTATGTCATGAGACCCCATATTTTCCAAATGAACACGTTGTTCTTTCAAGAAAGTGAGTGCCTTGTCAACGTTCTCCAAACAATGGATACGCATTTTTCCTTTGGTAGGTCTTGGCTATATTATATTTATATTTCAGTAAGAGGACACATTATAAGCTAAATAAATCATTTAATTTCATCATAAAATAATATATTCATTTATATTCCACGCCACTTACAAGTCGCTCCCCTGAGAGCACTTCCAACAGTTTTAACAACATTTTTCCGTCCCGAAGATCCGTGTATAAATCTCCAATGCGGCATGATACACGGACCAAGTGTGAGTTGACCCACTTTGTGAAAGTTTTCTTCTGTACATTTTCTCGCTCATCTGTAATTTAAAACACATTAGCATTTGAATGAACTTTGTATATCCCAGGTGCTCATTATACAATTTCTTAAATTCACATTTGATTGAGTATTCCCCTCGGGGACCGGCCTACAACAGTAACTATACCTTTGAGATTCCTTATATAACGTTCATACACATTAGCTTCTACTTTCTTTAGCTCTTCTCTACTCATTCTACCATCGGCATCTCCACTTCCGTTTTCATACGTAAATACCAAATTATCAGGGCTTGGCGAGGGCAAGAACACGGAATCCGGAGTCGCAACGGACAAACCCGTTGAATTTTCTTCAACCTCCATTGACATTGTTACACAAATATAGCACAACGTCCCGTAATGTACGCACGATCAAAATTTCATTTTTTATATAAAAATAAATTATGTGACACGTTACACTTTACTCAAATCAAACATGAACAAAATATGGTGACCCAAACTACCTAGAACCATACACAATACAAAAATGAATGGTTCACGAAACACTGAAATGATACAGAAAAGATATAGTTTGAAGTCTATATACGGCAAACGATGCCTGCTGCTCTTATCTAATTATCATTATCACAAACCCTAGTAACGCCTATAAGCCATTACAATTACACACTATAATGCAATATGCAATCAGGCCGGGGCCGGAGGTTCCAATAACACACGGCACTCTTATTGTAAAACACCTATACACAATCAGCATTGTAGACTTGTAACCAGTAAACTTAAAGACACATTAACTAAAAAAGGAGAGATAATGAAAATTTGAATTAAAGAGTGTCAGAGTGTGTTGCTAAAAAAGTCCTTTCTGTAAAAGTGGTTAGATTAGACATTGAAAAAAATTCAAATGCATAGCTTTATCTCATCTTCCATTTATAACGGAACCAGACGACAGCAATGCCTAAAAAAAGTCCTTTCTGTAAAAGTGGTTAGATTAGACATTGAAAAAAATTCAAATGCATAGCTTTATCTCATCTTCCATTTATAACGGAACCAGACGACAGCAATGCCCAAAAATTGGAACTGGACTAATATGTGTATCCTAATCTCAATGTTTTACATTGAGTATTGAATTTAATTGTAAAAAATGCTTCCACTGTATTGTGAGTAAGTACTTGTATATGAGAGACATTTTTTCAATAAAATTGAAGTGGATGGATATGAGTCCCGAAATTGATTAGATAAAAGAATTATATATTCCTCAGTGTTTGGTTTTGGTAAACAATTGCAATGATATGTACTGAGCTATGACTATGTCTCTGCCTATTATTAGTCATTACATTACCATTCATGTTTTCATGTATAACTATGCGGTTTTGGCACTTTAATTGGTTGGTGTTTGCTGGGGCAAAAATTACTCCTTTTGTGGTTATACACTTACTGTGGGGACGGAAATACATTATACTATCATCATTGCATTTTAAGACTTCTACTAAATACTACAAGCGGTTTTGTCAATCTGTACCTTACGTAAAAACTTGAAAATGCATGAAAAAATTATTTGCGTTTATCTTTTACATGTAGGTATGTACTATATGTATCAGTATAACGAACGAACACAATACTACTACAGGACAGGATACATTTTGACAAAACAGTTTTCAAGGGTCAAGTTTACAACATTTAAAGTTATTAAGTTAATGATAAATTCACCAAATGATGTCATTTTCAATTTTACCTTTTTGAAAGAGTTATAAGTTATAACTCCCTGCTTAGTGAATTTGTGACTCATCAACTGTTGATGATCAACATAATCATGACAATAATCCCCCTTTACCTTCACATTGCCTAATCTCTACTTTTTCTTATCTGACGTGGACTAATTTTGTATAATGTGGAAAATGAAAAACAACTCACCTGCGAGAGCTTTGATGCGAGATCTTTCAAAGAGACGGGATGAAGAATTTCCTCCATCATACTCCAAGTCTTCAATAATGTCTTGCTGGAGCTGGGGGTCCCAGCGGACGTTCACGCTGATGTCGGTCGTCATTTCGATTGATAATTAGTACGATCTAAAAAAACACAAACAAGGTTTAATTAATATTTGATGTCCTGATGTGATGCTCAATTATTGTTAAAATATTGCCCTTTCCGATTCCCAAATTCCCAAACCGATATATTTGACCCACACATCGATAATATGCACATCATAAAACAAATTTAACCAAAATTACAAACAATAGATCAACATTTTACGAAAGTGTTTCTGTGAAAATTCGCACTTTTGTTGTTTGTAGGTGTATCACTTAAATGCATTAAACGAGAGATTAGTAATACAACGTTTATTGTTGATTAAGATAAATTAATAATGCACATTGCACAATATGTATTGAATGCATGCGCTTTTAAACACACCTCCTACATGTAATAATGTAATTACAGGTAAGAATTAAAAACAAGTGCGCGAACAAACAATCAACAATCAAGCAACTTCTTCTGACTTTCACCCAATTCTGAGCTTGCTTTCACGCCTTCACATACTATTGCACACTCAATAACGAAGTGTGGTATACACAACACAACATTAGCTAGCGCTTTTCAAGCTACACAAAAATAAACAAGTCGTAAACGACAACGACTTTCACTTCCAACTTCTGTACTTGTTTTAATGGGCAGTTTTAATAATTCCAAGAAGTGAGCCAGTGCAGTTTGCTTGTATTTTGAGGTGCATTGTATCGTCTGGAAAGATAACTAGACTACAAGTAGCGGAAAACGGTTATTTATTTTTCACAGAACTCAAAACCACTGTGTTGTAACAGTCATAATAATTAATACATATATTTGGGCTTTTCTATTTACTTTTTTTCAGCTACACCTATGTCATATGCATCACTTTTTAACATGACATATATCATATATGTATGTACAGATTTTACAAATAAACAGGCAAAAAATCTAATTTTTTTGCATCAATACCGTCAATACGGTATAAATATTATGGTATGGTGTAGTATCGCTTTTGCATTAATATCTTCTTCCACGTGCGTGGGAATGTAGAGAAAAAGGGGGATGCATAATGCATACAGGTGCATCCCTACATTTTTAAAAAACTAATGTACCTACATACATGTGTCATGGAATATGTTAAGATAACTAGGTAATTTATTTGTGAAAAGGGCTGTTTACTAAACTAAAATAGCTTTTCGAATAGTCATAAACTGAGAAACAAGTTTGTTACAGAGTATTATCTAATCCAGCAAGAAATAACATACGCGAGGTCACCTTAGATTAGCCATCAACGAAGGTCCATCACATCATTCCATATTCCATGAATTATTTTATTCGACCATCACCGTTCTTAGTCATCCATCATCTCATCAATGATTCATGTGTGTAGTGTGTAGATACCGAGAAATCATTCATTTGTACATTCATTTGTGCTGATCTATGAGTCTGCTAGCTGGGTGGTGGAGATTTATAGTTTATTGAGATTGAGACACACAAATTATTTTGTATGTAATTTTTGTTTTTCTTATAAATATGGAAAACATTTTCTTACTTTTCAATATTAAAAAAAATAACTTGAACTTTCTTTGTTGAACTTTTCGTGTCAAAATAGAATTTCTCAATGTCCATTCATGTAGTTATTAGTCATTTTTGAATGATGCTGGTGAAACTATCCACAACATTAAGCAGAATCAGCAGATAAAACTATCAGCACAGCCCCACCAGTGTCATGTTTTACTAAGCAATTATGTATTTCCTTTTAGAAAAGCGTTGTTCTGCACTATGTAATTGCGTGCGTATAATGTGAGTGGTATCCATTACCCATGTTTTTGCATCATGTATATGTATAATGTGAATGTATGCAAATGTAAATGCAAAGTACATAATACTGATAAACAGAGTGCTCATCATGATGATGACGAGCTAAAAGATGCTTCTTCAAAGATTTGACTGACACACCCACAAAGCTAACAACGTGACAAGATCATCATCATCAGCAATAAAAGTGAAGCAGTGACAGGAGAAGAACGAAGAAGTAACTAACAACTCCTCGTTTTACTTGACTCCACAAACAACAACAACAACGACTTCTTATGCATAGGTAAGTAAATGAATCATGGCTACAATAGTACAACATGACATAATCATGATTCTGTTTTGTAAAACTTACATATACACACACTGGTCACAATGTACATACATATACATATCTCTATATACCTTATACCTACGTATGACTTCTTATAAAGTACGTATATATGAAAGTATACATGCGTATATAAAATCTCCCCCACGCACCCTGCTCTACTACATTTATATTATGTACTTATTTTACTGGTTTCTCTACAATATTCCCCTAGCAAAAAGGATAATCAACATAAAATGTGTATATAGTCAATAGCACTACAGTTTGTTGAGTATAAAGGACGGATACATTCGGACTTACACTCCTTTTGTACAGTTCAATTCTTAAAATATTCTTCAATTGTATCCAAATAAGAATCTACTAGCCTATTTTTTTTTAAAGTATATGACTATGCATTGCATGATTTTCTTTCATGTCTGTTTTTTATTAAGTCAAAGCCACATCATACACCCACCGTTCATACTCAAATCAAAATATTTTACTGGACTAAAAGCGTGTCTTTTTGTTTTACAATTCATTTCCCCATTCGTTAAATTTCATTATTTTACAGGAATTCAAGATTTAAATATAACGTTCGTCTCTGCGAACATGAGATTCAAGCAATATTCTATCTTTCTTGCGTATTGTAGCTTGCGTTACTTTTTTATATTTTGATTTATTCAGGAAATTCCATTTACAGAGGGCGAATATATATAAGAACAAGAACACAACAATGAACGGTTACTGTGTTGGCTGTGTGCGTGTCTGTACGGTCGGTCGGTAGCAATTTACGTCAAACCAACAGCCACACACAGTAAATCCATAAAATGAAACGGCTTACCATTAGCAGCATAGACAAACAAAAAAGGCACAAAAATTACCAAATACTAAAAGCTCATCTTTGCACGACATCATCATAAACACGTTTATGGTAAAAAGGCAACTAAATTTATGTATGCAGGCAGAGAATCCCAAATACCAAACCAGCAGCGGAAGGAAGTTACTAGTATCGTTTCATTTGAGTAATATAGGAGGATGGAATAATAGGTATATTTAAGAATAGCAATTTTTATGAATAAACATTCATAGATCCAATATCACCTACATGAGTGTTAGGTGAGGTGCGTATATGTAGGTGGTATGTATGTTTAAGATGTACATATGTAGATATGTCATTCCAACTATAATACTTCCAGTGTTCCACCATAGCCGTTTGTTACGAATTACAAAACTTTTCACATTTTCGCTGCATGACATTTCATTTTCATTTCCAGTCTTTTATGTATGCATGTATATATATTAACGCTCATCCACAACTGGAAGGGTTGTTGGATCTCATGAGGTCATTTTTATGTATGAAAAATGGAAATTATATGGACAGTAATTAATGATGCGATGCATACTTTTGGTATATAAATTAAATGAATGATTCTCCATGAAATCAAGTGGTGTTATGAGATAAAAACTGGAGTTTTCTATCATTCCTTCCCTCTACCGTTTCACTATTATGGAATTTTGCAAGCGGATCTGGCTTGCTTTCACTTTTTAATGATACAGACATGCATATGAATGTATACTACAACACGTTACTTGCAAAAAGTCATTAATACAAATAAGCCTCTTCACATCAAATCGTTATGTTTGTATTTACATGTAATATAGCCCATGAGCAACAATATTCCTAATGAGAGAGAGTTGTCAAATTTATTTTCTAATTTAACAAAACTAGTACCAATTGATAGTACCTTATAGCAGTACTTCATGTGCAAAATCATTT
>JAHZNC010000729.1:0-11827 GCA_027744095.1 Zhuqinia jingwanae | reverse complement strand
AACCACCACAACCGCCACCAAACAGAGCATACACCGCATTCTAGGTACTTCGTCTTTTTTATCCTTCAAGTACGTTTTGTATTATCACATTAAAAAGCCCTTCATACGGAACTATGCTTGTATACTCACACAAAGGGTAATTCAGGAAGTTGTAAAGGCTTGGATTTTACAAGTGGGATATCCCATCATCCAGAGTATTTTTTTTGAAAGGTCGGGGAAAAAATATAAAGCTGTTTTCATGTACTTTAGATAAGATCCTTCACTTGGAAGCCTCTTATAAATGGTGTTTTATACATATCACCTATTTTACATAAAGGAGCCATGATAATGAAAATGAACAATGCATTTAAGAAATGATGCATTTTTTTATTCTCCTCTAAAAAAAGTACCAGAGTGATATGTTGGTGTAGGTTATACTGAATACACATTCAACATTATTCCATGGTACATACATACCTATAATAATAGTAATGTACCATTAACTAAATTTATTTTTCTAAAGGTTGTCATTTTTTTATATACCATACTCACCCACCACTTTGTTGAGGTTTGATTTGAAGCAAACTACATGTCGTGTAAAGTTCAAAAGGACACATAATA
The DNA here is from genome assembly GCA_027744095.1 of Zhuqinia jingwanae. NCBI lineage: Eukaryota > Metazoa > Arthropoda > Collembola > Entomobryomorpha > Paronellidae > Zhuqinia > Zhuqinia jingwanae. Next base: position 11,227 of record JAHZNC010000729.1, on the reverse strand, counting down.
ACTGAAGCCTACAAAAATAGAACTAGTCGAGTAAACTAAGAAACATTCAATCTCCGTCAACTACACGTTGATAATAATGTGGTAAAACTTGAGAGAAAAAAATTGACTTGTTTGAGAATTTGTTTAACCAGCGTGCTTTGTACGTACTACGTACGTAAGTATCATCGTGATGATGTTGTCTATCCATCAATTTTTATACTTCTTGTTTTGATATCAAGAAAAATTATGGATGCAGAGGCTATAATCTTTGTGATATGCAATTTATATAGTAGTAATAATAACTACCAAAACTTAAACTTGTACTAAACTGAAAGAAAGTTTGCCAATAACATTATTCACCTTTTGGACGTATATATCTTTTCATGTAATATGAATGCATGGTAGTGTGTATGTATTATGTATAGCTCTCTGCTTTTACAACGAAATAATAATTAATCAAGTCACAAGTTAGAACTAACAAGATTACGTCAATAAATCCTCGTGCAAGTTCATGTTTTCAACAGAGAACACCTACAACCTACTACTGTTCCAAGAGTTACAAGAAGTGATAGGAACTTTACTTGTAGAAGAAAAAATTGTAACTGTGTGTATTTAAGTTCAACGTTGTTTACATGAAGGGAGATGATGATGATGCCATTATTCTTGGAATTTTATAAACAAACATGATGATGATTAGGTAATCCATATAATAATCATCAATTTATCATTGCTGCTAAAAATGCAATGTTTTGTTGTTGCTGCTTCTGCTGCTGTTGCAACCTTAAAAAGAGAGAGACAAAAATTAATCTTCCAGTGTATGTGACAGGTTTTTGGCATTTTGCTCATTAGTTTGAAAGATGGCAGACGATACTATTTTAGTTCGGACGGGTAAAAATATTTTTTCCTTAAGTTTTCTTTTGTGATTTTTTTTTTACATTTTTGATTACTGATTGAATTTTATGTGTTGAATAATAGACAAAGAAAGTTATATATTATTATTTTTTGTTTCAGCGCGACAGGCGAAAATTGTTGGTGGATCTTTTGCAGAGAGAGGCGAATTCCCATATCAAGTTTCTCTATCCTATCATGATGAGTTTTTTTGTGGTGGCTCCATTCTCAGCACAATGCTTATACTTACTGCCGCTCACTGTGTGAAATACAAGCGACCCAGCCGTTTAAAAGTTACCACAGGGGTATATGATCGGAGTGTAAGCTTCTGGCTCGGAACAAATTCGCACAGCAAGATATATTTACATGCACGAAAACTACGTGTGGGAGACTGATGTTAACGATATTGCAATAATTGTGTTAAATGCACCGCTTCAGTACTCAGCACACGTTCAGAACATTAGCCTACCAAGAGAAAGTGAAGAATTTGAGGGATATGCTACGGTAACGGGATGGGGTCGCACGAAGGAAAAGGGGGAAATTACCAACATTTTAAGAAAAGTTAGACTGCCTCTTGTCTCAAACGAGGAATGTAGTAAAAGCTTACAGAAAGGTAAGAATGAAGGTCACGGATAACATGCTATGTGCGGGAGAGTCTGAGAGAGACGCCTGCCAAGGAGACAGCGGAGGACCAATGGTTTGCGAAAGGACTGGGCTACAGCGTTCCTCCTCCAGCTCATTATTTTTGTGTGGTGTTATATCTCATGGACTCGGGTGTGGTCGGGCAGGATTCCCTGGGATTTGTACCAAGGTGTCAAATTACATTGATTGGATTGAGGATACACAGCAGACAATAATGTAAACAAGCTAATTATTATTATTATGCTTAAAAGATAAAAATAGCAAAGATAATATATATAGGGCCTTGTCATTTTCACATACTTGCACCATCTTGTACATGTGTGTAAATAATAATTTGTATTCTTTTGTCTAGTGCACGTGGCAAGTGTCGTACAGATCACTTTTACTGCTCATCTGCTGGCTGTATACCTCGTACTTTTCTCTGCGACCTTGAATCTGACTGCACGGATGGTGAAGACGAAAAAGACTGCATTTACAAAACGAACTGTCATCGAAATCAATTTAGGTGTAATAATGGAAGATGTATCAAAAGTGAGTACACTTGTGATGATATGGATGACTGTGGCGATAGGTACATTTAAATATGTTGTAGATAGGTACACGCTTTTATAAAATGCATGCGATATTTTAGGCAAAGTGTGCGTGAATGGAATGGCACAAAAACTGTGTTTCTTTTGTATAAAATTTTGTAGATCTGACGAAGACAAATGTCCCACTGTGAATAAAACATGTGGGGGAGGACAGCATCAATGTGGGACGGGCGGAAGATGCATTCCTGTAATACAATAATATATTCATATCATTTTAGCAACACATGAGACACACATTTACTTATAACAGTGCTCAAAAACTAGGTTTTTTTATCTCTGGCTTTTCATTTCGCTGAAAATGTTGCACATAGACCGAATGGAAATGTGATACGGAACACGATTGTGATGATGGCTCTGACGAGGAAAACTGTCCTGATGGTGTTGGCAGCCCGGATAACGAGATTGACAATGATGGCAGTTCATCATCAGTAAAACCCGGTGAAAGGCTGAACAAAACAATGACGACGACAACACCAGCTCCGTGTTCAGTGGATCAATTCTATTGCTCTAGAGACTACCGCTGCATTCCTTCTCGGTGGAGATGTGATGGGGATCGGGACTGCAGATCAGGAATCGATGAGATTGGATGTTTTAATGATGACAACAACAACAACAACAACAATGTGAGTTCTACCACCACAACTTCAAGACCAAGATCAACACGAGCTACCACCACACAAAGGGCCACAACATACGGGATCCCAAACTGGAATAGTATATTTACCACCAGCAGTAGTATTACTAGTACTCCTACTGCCATGAGTAGCAGCAGCAGCAGCACCACTACAACAGAAGCAACAATTGAAGTTGGCAGTTATGGTGGTGACGTTTTGCCCACCACCACCACCACGACATTTACGACCAGCAGCATAATGGGAAATGATACTGGAATCTGCTCACGTACTCAATTTCTTTGTGATAATGGTCAATGCATTTTAGATGTGTTCCAGTGCGATTTTGATGACGACTGTGGAGACGGGTCGGACGAGCGGAATTGCTCTTTGATAGAGCCGCTCAAGCCAACATGTTCCGCGTATTTTTGGCAGTGTGCTAATGGAGAATGCATTTATCATCGTTTTCACTGTGATGATGACTTTGATTGTAAAGATAAAAGCGATGAGTTGAACTGTGAGGAAAACAATAGTGAAGAAAATTACATTATTAGTACTAGTAGTAGTAGTGCTGGTGGAGGTAGTAGCAGGAGTAGGCGGAGAAGACGACGTAAAGGAAGGTCGAACAGCCGTGGAGGTTAATGTAAATATGCTTTCCAGTTTTATCCATATAATTTCAATACATAGCAGAGCTTCATCTCCACGTGATGCCATAGTAATAATAATAATAATAATGATAATACTTTATTTTTGGGTACTTTATGTAATGAATGCCGGATGGAATTTCATGCGAGTGTAAAAGAATCCTTCAAAAAAGCTCATTTCATCGTTATAATAATAAATGTGGAAAACTTAGTAAAAAAAAGTGTGTCGACATAGTTTTTAAATCAAGTTTATGTTCGTCATATTATAGCACATATAATGCTTTTGTATAGTTTATAGGTATTCCTAAATACCTAGATTTACATATTTTATGTCTGTTCCGCCTGGTTATTTTTATCTGTTGGTACTCGTACACATATCATCATATAAATTCAGATCAGATCAAATTCCAATTTTTTTTTCAGAATTTTTCATGCCTAAGAATAGAGGTATACTCATAAGTAGGAAATTTGTAAGCATGCTGCGTATAGAATTAATGAGTAACAAAAAATACTTACACATTGTACATTTACGTCATAATTTTTTTTTCATCCCGAATTTTTTGGAAAAATAAATGAAAAAATATGCTTTCTATCAGTCTGCACAGCATCTCAACATGGCATTATCATCAACATCTAAACTCGAGGATTCATAAACAAAAAAATAGCTGCATAAAATGAGAAATCATCCTCTTCCCCCTCCACCACACACACTCGCATCCTATCCAGATATTAAAGCTTTTAAGTAGCATGTTAAATTCATCCAACTGCCAACACTAGCAGGCATTTCACATGATTGATTGATTTACCTTGTGGTATATGTATGTCTGTCTGCAAACTCCAAATTAACAAGTAAAGTAAAAAGAACATCAAACGGAACATCTCATTTTTCGTTCTAGTAGTAGATGGATGGATGGAAGAAACGCCAATATTATTGGTGGTTTGTTGTAAGCAACCACAAAAACCACCATAAAGGGTTTATGTTACTTTTACGTATTATTGTAAACTTTATTTAGGTAGTTCTGCTCTACCTATTTCCTTTAGGTAACTTGAAAAGTTAATGGATTCAAAAAAAAAATATTCCAGCAACTCTCTCTTCTTTTGGCGCCTGACAATGAAAATGAAAATCAGTCACCACCACCACCACCATGATGATGATCATCATCATCACGTCACTCACATTCACCTTCTAGCAAGGCAGCCAATAAAAATCCTCTTAACTCAAAACATTAATAAGCATTAGGCATTTTGGAAACATTTTCATTACTGCTCATATAATGTTTTTGAGGTATGCCAGTTGACAAGTTCGATTTGTCACTTTCACTTTTTCCTGACATGGTTTTCGACTTTTCAAGCATTCAGAATAGCAAAATAGCTAATATTTTTTAGAACGAACATCATATCACATCATGCATGACTTTTCATTTTATTTGATGACGGATATACTATTTTCGAGAGTTACGTCACGGACATGAGCATCCTTCTTTCTTTTTACTTTCCCCACGACTGACTTATCCAATTTCCTAGAAGCTCAGAAATAAGGAAATGCAAAAAAAAACTTCTTTTTTTGATAGAAGTAATCAAAAAATGATCAAGGTTGAATGAAAAATATATTTCATTGCATTGGTAGGCTTTAAGGCAAACTGCGATTAACTTTTTACATTTTATTGCTGGATGTTTTAGGGACATGAGCTTTGTCATCATAAATTGTGGGGAATCAGTTTCAGGACAACTTCTTCTTCAACCAAAAAGTGTACCGGGAACAATGAAATCATGAAAGTCAATCAGGGAATTTGTAACTTTACACACGCGGAAGATTTATTTATTAGTGTAATTAAACCTCTGAGTCTGCGACCTTTCATCTGCTGAAGGTAAAAAGATGAAAAGTTGGGATGTTAACGGTGAAGGATGATGTCTCTACAAAACTAGACGACGAGAGAATATATCTCTCTTACTTCATGCAAAGAAGACAAGAAAAGAGATAATAATTTCTCCGTGATACTTAACTTGTGTTTGTACTTTCCCGTTTGGAAATAAGCCTGCAGATCTGTCATGCTCATTCTGAAACTTTGGATGATAATAACTACTATGAACTATGAACATAAAGCGTATATGCACAACAAAAGTTACAATTTTTACTATACCATATAAATACAGTGCAAAATGTGACCTTATAAATTGTTTGTTGGTTATATTTAAGCCTCTGTAGGTATACATAACCGATTATGTTTTTGATTTTTTTCCATTCTACACAAGTGGGTTGATTCAGTATTTTTAGAATTTACAAGTAACTCATCATTTTATACTTTTGTCTTTTTTTTTTGTAATCCAACCCAGCGACATTTCGACTACCTTTCAAGTTATTTTTACAATAAGGTAAACTTGGCAGTAAAGTAATTTAATAAGTCTACAAGTGTAAAAAGATTTATACAGAGTTACAAGATATTTTTATTGAACACCAGGGGCCAAGTTTTAATAAGACAAACTTTCAGTAATACAGCCACAATGGGAAATGAGCTCTGTCATCTATAATTCATATCCTTCAGATTTTTTAAATTCATTTTTGAGCAAAGTAAATACATCATAATATTCAGATTATTGTATATTGTAGCTTAGTTGTAACTAAAACCTATTTTTTGTTACCATTTTTTACCCAAACGATCATGTCAAAAGAGGAGATGCTTAATAAGAGAAACAAAAAAAAGTTTATGTTTTCAAATCAAATGTATCTAAATATTAGTATGTTTGAATTGAATATATAAAAGTAATTAATTATATATTGCCCATGTCTGGATTATTTTCGAACAAAATACTTGTCAGCATTTGAAAAGTTTAGTTAACTTTTTAATGGCACTCTTGACATTGCAAAGTACAAATAAAGTTGTCTCTCTGGCATAAAGTCTTAATTTGGATGAAACTAATATTATATGTAAAATTTTATATGTCATTTTGAATCTTAAGAACTTATTGTATTGATATGTAGACCATAACGATGAAAATAATAGGATTATCTACAAACTTTATGTTCCACGTGCAAAAGTAGACACATTTTACAATGTACAACTAGAGAGTTGACAATAGAATATGACTCACCAACCAGCCACCCACTCATCTTCTTTCAGGCATTTGAGGTATTCCAAAAAAAAAAGAATATAAAAAGAATTTTTTTTTGAATCCAACTCTTCGCATTCCTCTTTTTTTAAATGCTGCTGTGGAATGCAAGTGTTGTAATATATATAGGGAGAGAGATGAATTGTCGTATAATAACAATATATGAGAATGATGATACTTATCAATGCATCTGGCTGGTTGGAATACTGGCAATAAAAATAATAATCTGGGAAGATATATGTGTTATTTTTTTGCTTTGCCGTCTGAGTAATGTTTGCATAATTTTTTTTTCTGCTTGACAAAATGGAACACTCACACAAGTCATGCATGCATGCATGCATGCATAATTCATCTTAAATTCTCGTCCCATAATTTTTTCCCCACTTTTTCTTTTGTTTATTTTTAGAACCTAAAATATCATATATGCAGCATGTCTAAAAGATTTGTGAAATTGCTATTTACTGCAGAAAAAATTGCAGAAAAGTGGTGGTAGTTGCACATTATGCGCTACCACCCTTTTTTTAATTAAATTGCTTTTTATGCGCTTTTTCATCGATTTTTATGGAGGCAATGCAGTTGTAAAAAATGAATGAATTGTACCATTTATTTTATGCTAGTTTTCAAAGTTTGTCGTCGTTTTGTCGCATATTGCTTCTGATGCAGAATATTTAATTATTACACAAGATTTCATATTTTATTATGAAAAATTACAACTCTTTGGAAAGTTACATGCTAATAATTCTTCTGCTCAGCACGACTTTTTCCAGTATCCATGTTTGGTTTTCTAATGAGATTCTTTTTCTTTGTTTACAAAAATGGCGCTCCAAGTACTAAAGTATTACTCTGGTGTTGCAATGCAAAGAGAAAAGTTTTTTTCTTGTGTACATATTACTATCACCATTAGGATTGTTTAGTTCTGATTATATGAAAGTGAAAGCTGCTATCCAGGTTTTCTTTGCCATCTACCAGCTTTCACTCCATTTATCTGTATCAACTAGCATGTTTCACAGTTTCCTTTGTGTGCCAGAGCTCTGCTATGAAATAATCTCCAGTCCCTCCAACAGATATCACTTTTACTACATTTGGTTTGATTTGCTGTATAATTTTAGTTTATACAGCAAATAATTTTAGTTGAGCCCCTTTCTTTTTCTTACTCGTGTGACAAATGAGTTGAAACATGGAATAAACTGCTGTTGTATATGCAGAACATACTTATGTTACATTTGGAACAATAATTGGGATGTATGCATTCCAGCGTTGGGCTTGTTTAGTTTCATTTGTATGGGTTGTCATTTTGTTTTTAAAAAATGGTTGTACAAAGCTGATTTATTATGGACTTCGTAGAGGTACATAATAATTTGGCATTGTCCAATTTTTGAATTCTGTTTTCGGAAATCGATACCCAAGGTCAGTAGCTCGGACGAGTTCAAAGATGGGGTCATCCCCCGGGGGTCTGGGGAACAGATAAGCAACGGCAGGCCTTATCCTCGATATCTCGTAAACTGTATGGAATTTTGGAATTATATTTTCGGTAATCGATGCCTATGGACAGTAGCTCACATGTGCTCGAAGATGAGGTCATGGGGTCATCCCCGGGGGTAAGGGGGAAAGGTCAGCCTTGTATACATAGTACGTACATATTTGGCATGCACATAATATGAATCGGACATTCTGATTCTGAATCTGAGGTTTGTTTTGTAATCGCAATTAGTTAATTGTAGTCAACTAATTATAACTAACTTTTTCAGTCAGATTAGGACCAAAATCAGTACTTGTATGTAATCGAGATGTCTGATTACGAATATGAAGTTTATTTTTAAATCACAATTAGTTAATTGTAGTAAACTAACTATAATTAATTTTTTTAGTCGGATTGGGATCCAAAATCAGTATATGTATGTAATCGGACGTGCTGAGTTCGAATATGACATTTATTTTGAAAGGACAATTAGTTAATTGTAGTACGAAGGCCATAACCACTGCCATTACGTGGGTTTATCAACCTAATTTTTTTTAAATCATTTACATAAATCGGCGAAAATTGATACGATAATTACGAATGTGATTACGTTTTTCAACACGTTCAAACTCGTCTTTTGTAATTTACGTATTTCTGGTTTACAATGGTTTATTGTAAAGCAAAATATATTACTATGATACGTCACGAAGTAACTCATATTCTTTTTCCTCAAAAATATCGTATACGAAATTCATACAAAACTAAATTCTCAGAAATATTTTGTGTCATATACACATTTGGTGATTAATTTTCAACAGAATTCTAAACAACGCCAATTGTCTAAAAACAATTCCAATACTTTTCTTTCTCGATTTTTTAAAAAGTATATAAGGAGGGCTCACTCATGATTTGTTCCAGTCATTTAAAAGTGTATTTCTCTTTACGGTTTTTCATGAACTTTGACGAATGCAGATATGATATAAACATCGTATTTTATTTTTAAATATTTACGTGTCATATTTCCGTTACTGATATATTTCAATCATGACCACCTTTGAGGATAAAGTGATCCACGCTACTACAATTATATACGTAAATGGTCCGAGTTTTCAAAGGAATTGAGTCATTGATCGTTTTCCCAGTTATGAAATAAGTTTTGTTATGAATTTCGTTGATTGGTTACGAGTTTATTAATAACACTTGTGGAGTATTTGTATGCGATAACGTTTTAAACAAGCTATCAATTCTGTTGTTACAAATCTACATTACGATTCGCATAAAGTTTTAAAACCGTTGTCATAATTTTTCTACGAAATAAAGAATTAAAATATTTATTGGCCTTTGTGTCAGCGTATAAATATATTGACAAAGGGATTCACTCATTTTTCTTTCCTCTTATATTTATCGGGACAAACGTGGGAACGAATGAGTCAATTTACATTATTTGTGCATGCATAATATACAGAACAAAAACGTCCAAAAATGATTTTGGATTTCTTTTGCATTTTTGAGATAATCGCTTTTTTTTTGGCGAAAGTATATATGATTGCTCTACTAAGTCATATAGCACAACTAATTTCATTAAGTTCAAAACGTTTCTTACAATTATTCCTTATGAAAATAATAAAGTGTCCTGAATTCTAAAAGTTATGGATAACATTTTTCTTGCTATATATGACGTAATGTATTTTATTTTATTTTTGTTGTTCCTGAAACTAATTTTATATCACAACCCCGGCTGCAAGCAACGACCGACCTAATAACGAATGCATATTGGCTCAAATAATTTTGAATTTTTTTTTTGATTTGTTGAGCTTAACTAAGCTAACTAATTTTATATCACAACCCCGGCTGCAAGCAACGACCGACCTAATAACGAATGCATATTGGCTCAAATAATTTTGAATTTTTTTTTTGATTTGTTGAGCTTAACGAAGCTCATCATGAAAATGAACCACTCCTACATATGTCGTATGGTACAACTGAAACAGCTTCAAACAGAGTCCATTGAAAAAAGCATAATTACAACTACATATTTACACAAGAAGCAAGGGAAATGCGACTAAGCAAGGAGGACCATGGACACAACAACTGGAAGTTAATTACTTTTTACAAGTGTTGTAAGCTTTGCTGGTCTATGCGAATACCTTTATCTGAATAAAAATTTGCATTTAGAAATTCTAAACACAAATATTGCATCCTAAAATTGTTTATTTGAAATCATAAACAAACGCATTGCATAATATGCATTCGTAAAAACAAGTTGGTTTACTGTTGTAGTAAAAATTTAATTTAAATTTAATTGTTGAAAGGCATCACTTTTATTAAGGATCATTTATAAGATTGGAGATCATATCTGTTGGCCGTACGTATGTGTGTATGTATGTATGTAAGTCCGCGCTCTGCAGGCCATAGTTTTGATCGGATTTGGACCAAACTTGGCACATATGTTCTTCACATGGCGGAATAGATTTGTAAAGATTTTCAGCGCTCTAAGTTCATGGTGCTGCCGCCACTAAAATCAAATAAAAACGATATTCGTTCTCTGATTTGCACCAAACTTGGCACAAATATACAAGAGTACAAGGACTTTAACTCAGTCCATATTTCAGTAATAAATAATAAAATATTACGATACTTATTTTAATCGTTTAATAGGGTTTATTTCATTTTCGCGTGCCTGGATGAGTAATTATTTTTTAAATCTCTCAGATGTATATGTTAATTTGCTCTTGTACAACTAGTACAACTCAGTTATTAAGAAACTAGCTACATTGGTTTGGTACGACATGATTCCTTTCACATTTGGATGAAATCAAAGTATCTTTGGTGTTTTGGTCGTGTTAAATTTCAAATTTTTTTTATATTGAGCATAATTCAAAATTCGTAGACCAATAGTACCAAACTAAAAAGATACAATAACTAATGTTTCTCCAAAAATTATGTAAACTACCTATATTCTCTTGGGTAGTTTCGTGGATACTAGCTAAAGCTTTGCTACTTAATATTAAGGCTCCTCTTCAATTTGATCTCTATGTCGTAATCACAGTAAACCCATTTAAAACACATGTAAAACCTTCGTTACAAAATCGCTTCTAACTCAGAAATTTATGGTTGCCTTCAAATCTTATTTTAAATATTTTTCAAACTTTGTTCCATCGATGCCATAAAGAAAATCGCGAAAAATACATTTATGCATTAAGCTATCTCGTTTGGCAGATGGTGTATAAAAATCCCCATGTTAATTAATTGTAAGTTTTGGACACTTATTTAAAAATCCTTCTAACTCAGCCAATAGTGCACATT
>JAHZNC010000728.1:0-13301 GCA_027744095.1 Zhuqinia jingwanae | reverse complement strand
AGAGAGAGAGAGATCATCAATATGACGAATAATATTTATATAGTATAATGGCTAGGTATAAACTTATAAGTTATAACTTATACCCAAAAAACATACACAATACAAAATAAATAATGATATTCAATATTGCCTTATAAAAAGTATTAAGGGAAAAAAGTCTGCCTCCTTTTCTCTCACAATGATCATCATCATGATAATAAGATGAACACATATAATAGAGATGATATAATACTAGCAACTGAAGAAACCTCTATTGTTCAGTTTTTTTTTGATATTCAATGAACAACAATATGAATACAGATGATATGCGTGGTGCACATTGAGTACATAAAACATCATCATGGAACTACCAGTATCACCAATACCACAACTACCGCTATCATCATCATTATCATTCATTGGAATGGTTAATGGTTATCAATATTATTTATATAAAGACTTTTTTGCAGGATTTTTCTATTCTTTTCCAATAAAAAAAAGTACTCAACAAGAAGAAGACACCGCTATGTACAAGACCTCTATAATATATTATATCACACATTTTTTTAGGTAGGTATATAGATGTTCATGGAACAAAAGAAATTCGTTTTTCCTTTGTTGTTTGTGATGTAGTTAAACAGGCAGTTCCACTACCGTTAGCTAACAACCAAACCCAATCTATCTACATTTTGTGTTGAGTTGACTGTTCTTCTCTGGTATGGTAATATGGGGTTAAAAAAAACGTTGAAGTTATAATGATAATAATAGCTTTTGACTTGACTTCTTATGCACATATTCATGCTTGATTTTTTTGGATGTTGGTGGTAGTGGCGAGGCGATAGGAAACGATGGTGTTGGTGATGAAGAGAAGATCATGATGAGTATGCTGGCAATGCAATTGGGATGGAGAATAAAGATGATCATCATCTTTGTGGTGGTAGTGGTGGTACTTATTATGATAGGAAAAGCAATAACGAGGGAGAGAAGAGTGATTATGCTAATAATAGGAAAAAAGGTATATTATATGGGGGAAAAGATCCGATCACATTGTAAGGGTTTGTCTGTGTATGTGCGTGTGAAGAAGGGGGTGAAATTCAAGAAAAGGGTATCTAAGAATACAAAATATAAATAAGGAGCCGTGTGTGTTTTAAAGGTTGTTGTACAGAAGTTGTACTTGAGAGCAAGGGATGGTTTTGGAGTCAATGATGTCCAAAGAAGTAATAACAATTTAAGAGGGTTTTTTTTCAATGATGAGTCCAGTTTATGTAGCGCCGTCATGCAAAACTTTCCGGGAACAAAGTATTCTTTCCAGTAAACTTATGATTATGTAGAATATAAAATTGTCAGGTATTGTACAATGTGTCTCGGAGATGTGAACCGCTGAACATTATTAAAAACTATGTTTATATTTAATTAGGTTAGGTATAGCGCCATTTTGAAACTTTAGTTGGGGATCACAAATTTCGCACATATTTTAGATAGTAAAAGTCAGTAACGTAACTGTGGTCTCAACTCAAACTCATACAACTCAATTTTTCGCATAGAAATAATGTGGATGAGAAAATACAAATGCCTTTCAAAATGCTCCTGACTGAATAAATTCCTCTAAACTTGAGGTAACGCCCTTTTCTCTACGAACCGATAAGCAAATTACACACCAATTTGCAATTTTTATATTTGGGACAATGAAATCGTGAGAACGTGCTCTCAGTCAGTCAAATTGTTCAACAAGGCATATAGTCCCTGGCGTGACATGTAATTAATGCTCAAACTTCTTTTCATTGTTTGCTTTTTTACAACTAAAACATTACGGAAGGTTATTATAATATCCCATCAAAACTATTAACCCTTTTAATCACTATTTTTTAGAAACAAATATCTAAAGGGCTCCAAAAAAATTACCATCGATTAAAAGGAACAAAAAGTATTCAAAGATGAAGAAAAAAAACTCCTGGGAAAAAATGAAAATGCTCTTGTCTCCTCCTGCGATAATTATTATTCTGCTAACATGTAATAATATAGTATAATATGGAATGAAAGTACTAGGTCAATCACCGTCATTCACGCTATGATCTCCTTATGATTTTATTCTTTTGAGTATATTTTTACCTACTTTACTACTACTACTACTACAATCGCTTGGTTGACTGACTTGACTTGACTTGCCTTTTTTATTCAGTTGAGACTCAAGTGATTCACAGAGAGAGTAGTCCACTTCCAGATAAATCATGAGTCATTTTAAATAGGCTCATCTTTTATTATTACCTTTTCCCTCGTCATCGTCATGGCCCATCAGACACACACACACACAGACAAATATCCGGAGAACAGGTTAAAAAAATCTTTATTGCCTCCTTCTTGTGAACTCCACTCCACACATTCAACATTACATTAAGCATTTGTGTGATCATTGTAGATTCATCATCGTGTATTTTTATATGGCACGTCATGTATATACGTACCTCTTTTTTTCTACAAAGATCCTTTGTCTTTATTCATTCTCGTTTGTTTTTACCCATAAATATAATTATTATTTTGAATGCATGACTGATTCATAAGTATATATATTTTTTCATTATTGTACTAATATTAGTGTTGCATCATATACCATATATACCTTGTAAAATGATTGAACCACACATCACATTTACTAAATTCAACAAGGGAAAAAAAGTTTAGTAACTACTCAACAAAACAAGTGTGATCTCTCTCTCTCTTTCTCTTTTCTCAAATATTTATTTCAAAAATTGTTCACGCATATTAAGAAACCGGTCTTGTTCATCCTTTTTCTTCTCTCTTTTGAATTTTTTGACTGGATAATGCACTTATTCCGGATACTTCACACAATAATTTACAATTTTTTCTTTCATAACCCTTTTCTCTCTCAACTACTTCACAGTTCCATATAATAATAATAATGCATGCATATTTATAGGTATATATACATACATAGCTAGTATATAAAACATAAAGGAATTATTGGAATAAGGGAGAGGAGAGATATGAGCAAAGATTGGATAATGAAATGGGGAGGATAATGATTATGAGAAATGAGCATTGTTAAAAAAAACTTTTTTTTTTGATGAAATCGAGCTTTTGGGAATTTTGAGTATAATAATGTACCTATCTATCTAACTGAATAATTTGTTCTTATAATAACGATGATGCTAATAAAAAAACGAATCAAGAATCAGAAAAAAAAGGTTTAATAAACTTCTTGACTTTAGGGTTGCATTCTCTCAATTTTACCATACAGTTCAACAACTGATTATTGTGAGATGCACAAAAAACAGACAGTATCGCATCCATTTAGCTTATAACAATAGAAGAGCCATTCACTTTACTGTAAAAAATGTTACAAAACGTTAACCTTGCCTTCTCAAAAGTCATTTTGGCATTCATAAACAAATTCCTCATCTTTTTAATAAGAATACATGAATTGAGGCAGGTTTTGGAGTAAAAAAATATAAGAAAATAACGCATTTTTTTTCTCTCTCTCTCTCTCTGTCTGTTCCTCTCTTGTTCACTTCACATGCTACACGGATAGATAGCTACATACCTACATCTACGACAACGTAATGTAATGGAAACCATTAGCACTACCATCATCCACACAGTCATCATCATTCTTATGACCATCATTATCATTGGGTTAACGAGGTCTCATTTTTTTTTCGTTTCCTTTTTCAGCTCTTCTTTTCTTTATTTCATGATGATGGCTATAACATTATAAAAAACGAGTAGGTAATATGCTTTTGCTTATGTAAGTAAAATGTATAATGGATGCGCGCCGTAATTTTGAATGTTTTTTAGGGAATGTTACCTCTTTAAAAAAAAATATTATTATTATGTAAACTATATACACTCAAAGTACAAACATGGTGAATTTTTGTTTGTGTGTGTGTGTAACTTACGCACATGCATAAAGATAACTGGGATAATATTTTATTAACCCTTTTTTCTTCACCCTCGTCATCGCCGTCGCCTTCCTCTTTGGCTCATCTTTTGCTTGTTTTTTCTCATTCCATGCTATATAATGATAATAATGATGACTGACTGACAGTCAAAAAAATAATAAGTTTTAGGAACATTCTTGTTTAAAAATTGGATGGATGAGAGGCATAGTAGAGAAGAAAAAACTAGAAACAAATTTCTTTGTAGTCTTGTATCTTTAAAGTTAGTATAGAGAAGAAGAAGAAAGAAGATTGCACGTTGCACGAAAGAGAAGATTAAAAAAATGTTGCACACGGAACCGCATGGCAAAGAGTTGGATAGTTCCAAAGAATCCAGAAGCAATACTGCACAATGCACACACACACACAATTTTTTTTTTGTATCATACAAAAACAGACTTTTCTGCTTTTGAGCAGAAGAGAAACTAAATGACTATCACTTGCATCCCAGCAGAGAAATGCAAAAGATGTGTGCATGTCATATAGTTTGCTGTATTTTGTATCAAGTATATAAATACATGCATAATATATTATTATAATAGTTTTACAAAGGGTTTTACACAAGTTAAAGCATGATGATGATCGTTATTTTCCAAAATAAGTATAACAAATATTATGCATGCATGCTTGCATGCTTGCAGGATGATGCAGCAGTCAAGTCAAATACTTTGCATTTCATACAAACAAGTGAAAATGATGATAATAGTAATCGCGTAGTTAGTAATGCAGATCCAGAGAGAGCGTAATAATAATATTCCAAAGGATAAAGAGGGGGCAAGCAATATCAACAACAACATAACATTGCCGTCATCATTACTATTACTTCTGCTACCTCCTCATTGCATACACATATCATCAGCATAATACTGAAAAGAAGAAGAAGAAAAAAAAAACATTTAAAAAAGCGGTTTGGTTTTTTTGGTACATGGTTTATTATAATGGTGTGACGATGACTATGATGATGATTATAGCTCTCATCCTCCCTTGCCACTTCTCCGCACACACATTTTGCCGTCATCGTCGTGGTGTGGTGGTGGTGGTAGTGGTAGTGGTGGAGTAGAAAAGTATATATGTACTTTATATGTAGCAGTTTATATATGCCACTACTTTTACCACCACCATCATCATTCATATCTTTTCCTCTCTCTCTCTCTTTTTTCTTGTGTCTGTCTGCCATGCCATGTTTTACAGTTCATCTATCGTTTTTGAAACAGTATTTTACTTTACCCTTCATTTCACAATTTTCAACAAGGAACACACATTACATAATATTTCAAAATATGAGTACAACAGATAGATATACTGTGTTTGTGTGTGATATGATGATGGTGGTAGTAGTATGGATATGGAATATGGAATATGGATGGTGTGTGTACATAGCTGGAAGCATAATAATAATAATAATAATACGTAATACGCAAAGTAAAAAAATAAAGCTTCCATAAAAAAAAGTGAAGATTCTTTTTTTTCGTTAGTGAAACCATCAACCCCAACTCAACTCGACATAACCGAAAGGAAAACTAAATACACGAACCCTTTTTTTTCGATATGTAATATATTTCTTTTTTTTTATCAAACATACAAGTACACACATAGGTACATGATGATGATCGTTGTGCCTTTATTTATTATTTTTAAACTCTACTACACACTGAAAAGTACACACACAAACACACATACAACATCACATTTACCACGCACGAATCTTTACTTTACTACAATATTTTCTGTCTGCCTCTGGATCTATCTGTCTGTCGGTTTTTTTCTCCTGGTTACCTCGTTATGATCGGAACAAAATAATAAAACTAATAATAATACACAAAAGCAAATGATATGATGTACCCATACCACAACAGACAGTGAGTATACAGTGCACACATATGTACAGGAGGATGAGCATGATCATAATATGATGAGAGTGTTCAAAAAAATGTATATATATAAGGAGTCCCTTGAGAAAGGTATGTATATATATTGGCCGTATACATATATACACATACAAGCACATAAAAAAAGAAACTTAAATCATTATCGTCGTCAGTAAAGAAATATTGGATTTTTGATTTAGTTCAGCTTGAAGCATAATATCCCGATTCTAATTTTAAAACTCTTGAGAATCACTTTTTCTTGTGTTCTTCTTCTCCGGGTAGTAATAATAATGAGGAACATTGTGATTTTGATCTGTGCAAGTGTAAGTACACATTATTACACACACACATGTACAATGTACATGTTCTTCTTCTCCGGGTAGTAATAATAATGAGGAACATTGTGATTTTGATCTGTGCAAGTGTAAGTACACATTATTACACACACATGTATGTACATGCAGGGAAAAAAGGGTTACAAAAATGTAACACTCAAACACAATATATCTTTCAGGGAACTGCATATGTGCTAAACTTGAACATTTATTTGGGTTTGGTATCATTGTCAATGATATTGCTATATATATTATCATCATATGTTATCATTTTCAGAAAAACAATGAGCATGCCTATTATTTATTATGATTATTTGTGGATAACAATGGCTTTGTGAATCTCTGGAAATTATATACATGCATGATTCTTTGTACGTATGCCCAACATCATGGTGCCCTATGCACTGGTTCAAAATTTGCTGGTTCCTAAACAACAAAAATAGATAATCCGGGGACTCTACTGTGCAGACTGTAGACATACAAATTTATTTACACACAACTATTATTATATGGCAATTCATAATGATAATAAAAATTTATAATGAATAGTGTATGGAATATGTATTAAAAAAATAATAAAAAGCACTAGAAACGTGATATAAAAAAGGGTTCAAGTGAGCCCGCTGCCATAATGTTGGTTGTTGGATTTGTAGCGTGGTCAAATAAGTAGGGAGTAAAAAAAATGGATTACATTCTTTTATTTTTGGGAGTTTTTGAGAGACCACTTCATACTAATCTCGTAAAAGTACATTGAGGTGGCTGGTTAGTGATGTTGATGTATCATTCAAAATCATCCAGTCATTCAATCAATTTATATGTATGTGTTTGTGTTGTGTACCCTTTTTTGCTTGCTCATCCGAGTTGTTCCAGTTATATATATTTTTTGATCGTACAGGTACACACATGCTTATAAGTGGTGAAGTACCATCATGATCATCATCAACAACAAGAGAGAACGCATTACTGATCCATTTATTTTTTTGTGATACAGAAAAAAAATAAACCTACCACTTATACCGATACATCAACAACACAACAGCAGAAAGAACATACATAACAAAAGGGTACCGGTTTTGTACACAAAGAATGATCAAAAGCAGAGTATAGTATAGAAAGCTGTTACATTTTAATATGAATCCCTTTTGAATTGAGGTACAACGGCAACAACGCTAAAGATTGTCGACTTAAGCTTCCCAGCAGCAGCAGCAGCTGACTTGTTTATCTTGTGAAAAGAGCCAGAGAGAAAAATTACAGGTATTCACTATAGCGCACTGATTGTGAACGCCAAGAAGCAAAAAAAGAAGAAGAAAAATCAGAAGGAAGAAAAAAAAATTGTATGGATTCATGACGATCATCACGACGCGTCCATCCTCTTCCTCAATCTACCATTTCCATCAATTCATTTCATTCAAGCTCACAACTTACAAAAAAAGGAAGAAGAAAATGAATAACATGAATAATAAGCTACATACAAAATACATGGAGTTTGGGCTACGGCACACACGGTGGAATCCAACAGGGAAAACGTGTGTACATCGTGCACACATGCACAAAATAACGATCAAAAGGATTCACAAAAAAATGATGGTATGTAAAAAAATAAAATGATTGTGTACTTTTATTTTCCCTTCACATAAATACATTACAGATACATTATTAATAATAAAATTGGAAATCGAATCATGCGTTTTTTGAAGAGTCTAAAAATTCACGTTGTAGCGACAGGATATAAAATTATGGGGTACTTAACAAACTTGGACTTGTAGTAACGTAACCGTAATTGTAAAAAAAGGTTTGTAACATCGTTAGCATGAAAAATCAGGGATGAAGACGTAACGACGTACACATCACGTTGTTACTTTTACAAGTATTTATATGCAGATTTGTTGACTTGTGAAAGTTAATAGATGAGTCCACAGACAGTTTGTGGAATGCGTATAGTATGTTGATGATATTGAAACGTTTTAATCAGTGCAGCGTTGATAAATTGGCCATTATTATTGTTATTAACAGTATATATCTTTCTTATGTTAGGTTGAAATATATAGCATCTTAGAAAATACTGATGAGGCACACAATTTGTGAACGTCACTATTTTGGTATGTAAAATGAATCCTGAAAAATTGGACCAAATAAATTACAAAAAATGCGTATTTGCAAAGGTTGCGGAGGGAGAGTAAATATTATGTAATTTTTCTCTGTTAAAGTTTTTTTTGGCTTTCCCAAACAATCTGTACAATATATAAAGCTTACCATTGAAATCTCCCTCCCTACGTGCAATTACATTGATATTTTTCCAAGAGTTCATTTAGGTAAGTTTAAATGGTTTTTTTTAAGGTAGTACGCACTTTTAATGACTGCCGGTGAACTTGGTGCTGGTGATGATGATGATGATGGTCACTTATGAAATTAGGGTACAAAAGTCCTACCGAAAATGACATACCTTTTATTCTATTTTAAACATTTTCATTAAATTGCTTAATAGAATGCGGTCAGTGTGTTTGTACTTACTTATTTTAAAAACCTTTTTTTAAATAAACCTGCAGCAATATGTGCATGCATCAATTTAATCACCTCATCATCCCAATCCAGATCATTTTTTCATTTAATAGAAACGGTGCTGTGGCGGTGGCAAGGCAAGGGCACTCACAATCAAAAAGCTGTGTAACTTGTCTCATCTGCTGCTGCTGCTGATGATGATGATGATGAAACCCTGATCACGTTTAAATTGAGGCAGGTAAGTAAAGAGAAGCATTATTATCACATTTTTTTCTGAAGGGGAAATAATAATAACAATAATAATAATGAAGTCTTGATGAATGTGGACGGCTGCTCTTGGTCCTTCTATCTCCACATTTTTTATCTGATCTTCAAATATGTATAACATTGAAATCATGATAATGATGATGATGATGATGAAGTTTGGCTGTAAATTCTAAATGTAAAATAAGAAGTTTCTATACAAAATAAAGAATTTGATAACTCACAACGGAAGAAAGGAATTTTGTAATAATGAAACAAGCCATTCATTTTACTTTTTAGATGTGTCACTTTAAATAGGTATGCACAGCACAGCACACACACTTACAACATGTGTGCGTGTGTCTGTCTTGAATTGACTATTTGATCTAAAAAGTGTTACCATTTTTGTACATGGGACATGCCCTCTCTGGTTTCCGCTCTATTCATTCATATAAAATAAAATGCTCATCTGCTGCTGCTGCTGCAACAGCACCAACAACGAGCCAAAAAGCCAGCACAGCAGAATATCTCTCCTTTACTTATTATTATTATTATTGCCAGAGTTTCTGAAATGATTAGCTAACATTTTATTCATTCATTCATTCATTTTGTGCTGTACATTCAAGAAGAATAATAATAACACAATATGAAAATGAACCTCTTGACATTTTGTGATCCCCGCTGCTGCAGTCGATTGTCACCACACCATTACCATCACGTCACACACACACAAACACAACAAGAACCAGGAACTGAGGAAGAAGTTGAGTATAATAAATACATATAAAAAGTTAGAAGCAGTATGTCGTTTGTCGCTGCATCGCATGTGCATCGTACATTATTACGGCTACTTAACAAAAACACGCAGCAGTGGGAGAGAGATGATGGAAAGAGAGCGAGAGAGAGAGAGAGAGACCGCGGGACCTGAATTCATTAAAAGGGAGAATATTATACAAATAATAAAAACCGAAAAAGGGGAACCTCAACTTCTCTCTTTTGAAAGTACTTACGTAAATTATTGGCAGCTGCTGCTGCCGCTATTGCTTCTGCTGTGCTGCTTCTGTAAATGCAAAGGAGACTAAAGCAATGCAAGCATATTTTCAGCTCGATAAAATGTTTCGGCTTGTTTGCATTTTGTTATTTTTGTTGTAGCAGGAGAACATTCAAATTTGAAGGAAGCAAAAAAAAAAATTATTTACATTTGAGAAAGAAATACTAATATTTCAAACTATTAAACATTTTTTTATGAATACAATAAATACATATATACACAACACACACTTATTTAATATACGCATGCATGGATCTCATAAGTGCAACAAACCTACAACTATAAAAATAATACAGATGCTTTATATTCGTCATTCTTGTGTGTTTTCATTTCTTTTGAGGGCTCTCCCCAGTGCATCATTATTTTTATTAATTTCTGCGTATTTACCAATTTAGCTTGAGAGACAAGTTGAATGATGCCATGCACGTATGAAATTTTTTATGTACTTTTCTGTACATATTTGTGTGTTTGAAATAGATCTATAAATATATTATATGCAAAAGACAAATTCTATTTAGAAAAAAAAAACACATGAATATAAGCAAAATATGCAATATGCATACACTCATATTATTCATCATATATGATATAATATATTACTTGCATCATTGGGTTGGTTTTTGGATCTCATACCAATTTACTTTTTTTTCCACACACACACAAGGCAATCTTCCTTTCTGTCACTTTGTTTGTTTGAAGGCAAGTCCTCGTGGTGGGGCTCTCTCTGGCTTGATAGTGGCTGCCCGGATCCGAGTTGAGATGCATAACATTTTATGTATATAGGGAACATGGGAAAACATTATATGGTATGATGTATATATTAGACGTGTAGTAGTAGATACAAACGATTGTTATTATTATGACAAGATATCATTTTTGTGTTTATTATACTCTCTCTCTCTCTCTCTCTCTCTCTCTCTTCCTCTCTTGATACATTCTCATACGAAAACAAGTAGGTTTTTTTCATATACAAATGTTCGTCATCATAATATTCAGTTTTTTTCTCTCTCTCTTCTTCTCAGCTCATCTTAAATCTCAATGGTTTTGAATCAGCATCCCAAAACAAATTTGGTGGAACATTTGTCTCGCTTCTTTCATTTTCCCTTTTGGCTTTCTCTCTCTCTCTCTCTCTCGGAATCTGTCTGTGTTGTTAAGAGGCAAGATTTATCTTTTTTCTTGACTGCCACCATCACCACCACCACCACCGCCACTGCCCTCAACATTTCTCGGCGCGGTGAAATATTATGTATTATTTTATGGGATTCTATCTCTCTCTCCGGTGAACTTATATAATATATAAACACCATCGTGATAATATTAATATTTATTTGTATCTACTACTACGCCATAAAGGGCAGCAATATATAAAGCACTCATAACAATATATTATGTATATAGGTATGTAGCATTGAACTTGGTAAATGTACGAAAACTTTGAAAAGAAAAAAAAACTTTTTCTTTAGTGGATTGGATGAATCATCCTCTTTTCTTTGCATTCTTCATTTCCATTCCAGGATGATGATGATGATGCGCATTATTTTGCTTAAATGCTGTCTTAGGTTTATGTATAATGTGTGGCACACTACATTTTGTGGAAATAGAGGGTAAGAATTTTGTTGTGTGGCATGGTATGAACGTGGTGGTTTTGTAGTTTGCGTTCCTGTTCCAAATTCTCATCTTATCTTCTTTTTTCTTATAATTCTCATCTTGTGCTCCTTCTTCAGTTTACATATTATACATTTTCTTTTTCAACCTATAATATAGCTGGTGTATATAACAAAAATGTAATAGATATAAAGCGAGCGAGAAAATGTTTCACTTTTCCAATGTTTCATTTTCCTCCATATATCCCTGGCATCCGTAGTAGAAGTACTAGTTTGTTTGTACCCTTGTCGCGCTATCATCATTCCTGTTGTCTTGATAAGTGTGCTGTTGTGGATTCTCATATAATTTAAGTGCTTGTTGTGTTGCGCTCACTTTTCCACCATGCAATAATACAAATTCTCTTATTGCATTGCTGTGTGCTCCCACAAAGATAATAATAATGATAATATTGCTTTCCATTATTGGATGGTTTTGACATCCGTGAATGGTGTAGTTCACTGCCAGTTTACCCAATACAGATATAATTTATATGAGAAAGAGGAGAGCGAGAGAGAGAGAGAGAGTAGTCACAAGAGTACAACTTTTTCTGTCGTTTTTTGTTGCTGGTTCTCTTGGAACCTTTACACGTAGACAGTTAGTAGCAGTAGTATTTCCTATCTATGTTACAAGTAATTTCAAATAACAACGCAGCAAAAAATAAATAAAACAAGGATAGGAAGAAGGAGAAGAGAAAGGTTCAAAAACATTTTGTGACTTGACTTGTACGGAAAATGAGAAGTTGAGTTGGCCATCGTAAAATCCACTCTACGCAGCAATATATAGGTATAAATACACATTGTGTGTCTGTGAGTGCCGAATCGTTGGGGTACGTGAAATTGGACATTTGGGATTTAAATAATTCTGACAAAAAAAAAACTTTTTACCCAAGTTCAAATTTGTAATATGGATGTGCCTTCTATATACATATATGTCTTTTACTGTTTATATTGAAATAGTTAGTATCGCAAAGCTGTATAATATCAGTATATAAGTTACAAAGCAGTTGAAAGACACGCAGCACAGAGGAAGAATATATATAGATAGATTGAATTGCTTGGATGCTTCTCTCGGTCATGTTAGCTTTTTGTTGTAGTAAAAGAAAAGAAAAAACAGAAGAAGAAATTTCTACCGTTTTTCTCTTCACTACTGCAAAATAAAAGGGAAATGGATAGGCGTATATACCAAAAAACTACATAAAAGCAAAGGATATATTTTCCCCATTTATTATTTGTTAAAATGTTTGTTGTGGTTTTATTCACTTTACCTACATTGCATCTCTTTTGCTGTGCTTTTTGTGGTTTATCTAAATTATTAAGACTAATTCTTATGTATATATGCACACTTATTACAGCTACATAGTAATAGATAATAGGATGGATACACAAGATCATCCTGCTTTTTCTTGCACAATAGTAGTAACAAAAGTAATAAAAATGCAACCACAACACACACACACACACATAAAACTATTGCCATCTTGCTGCTACATATAATTTGGCTACAGAAAAACGCATGTATAAATATTAGTCCATGCCACAAACAACAGTCATCATTGTAAAAAATAAATATAAAAAAAAGATCGCGAAGAAAAGAGAGTCGCGTTGTGGTGCGTAGTAGTAATTGTGTATGCGCGTATATCTGTATAAGCATTTGTAGTAAAAACTTCTTTCGTGGCAAGGACAAACGTTGGGGAAGGAAGTGAAATGTCAGTGTGGCGTATGTATCATCA
>JAHZNC010000727.1:0-28855 GCA_027744095.1 Zhuqinia jingwanae | reverse complement strand
CCCACTTTTTTCTCGCCTTTTATTCATTTTTTTAAAATAGTAAACTATATAGTCTCTGTCAGTCTGGCGAATACAAAATACAAGTCTTAATAGGCGAATTTACTTGGGAGAATGTAAATGCATGAATTTAAAAAAAAATTGAAGATTTTTAAAATAAAAAAATCATTATATCAACAATATAACATTTCCTTTCAAGTAACAATACTTTTATTACTTTCTTTAAGTTATTTTATTGACCGCGTACGGTTCTCACCTAATAGCTTCGAGTCAAACTTTCAGATGTGTGTCAGGTTTGCCACTACTAGGAAAAGAATGTTGCTGTTTCAATTTCAGCATTGGTTGTTTTTTGTAAACAAGACACGTTCATGTCGGAAAATCTCATATGGTGTATGGACACGATGCGAACTAATTGTAAGTTGCCTTGTCTGTTAATAGCATATGTGCGCTCGTTAAATAATGCATATGAGTTGAGCTCATGCACAAACATACACCGCTGATTGAAATACATGTTATGCTTGTAGCTGCAAATTGTCCTAAAGGACAGTCTGCCTTTTTTATTAGATGCTCATAATCGTAACTTGAAAACTTACTAACTCACTATCCTCTTCTGCTAACTAAAATTTCCTAAACTTGATTTTCGCCCGACTGCCCGCAACCTCCCTAAAAACGCCAAAGTAAGTGGGAGCGGAATATTCACAGTGCACTGCACAATAATCTTTATTGGCTAAACTTTACTTACAGGGAAATAATCAAGTCTAGTATTCCCAGCGTTCCTTCTATTTCCAATAAAGCCAAAACAAAAGAGTAGTAGACATGTGCTCTCCTCTCATTCATTATTACATGGCTCTGTGGTGGCTGTGCTTGCGCCTGCGTCCTTCATCAATGTGTCTGCTAAAAATTGAACATGTTTTTTTTTGTCTCCTTCCCTCTTGTATTGTACATGTGTGTATCAATCAGAGAGAATAATTAAAGTTTTGAATTGGTGTGCTCAGTCATTGGTTCTTCTGCCCGTCAGACAGACAGAGCATCTCTTTTGGCTGTGTGGCTGTATGTGTAAACCGGGAACTGAGTGTGAAATGTATTGATGTTTTGTGAGAATACTAGAGATTATATTTGGATTCTACTTTGGTAGTTTATATGAACAACATGTATTCGGTTTTTTGTGTGTATCGGACCATGGGTGTCTTTTACTCAAGCAATGATCACAACTTGATTGTGAGAGCTCACAAATTGCTTACTGTGTTATTATCCACAATAATTATCTTATAAAATAAAAAAATCTTGATGAAAATTTTTGTTTGGAAAGGAGCAAAAATGGGAAAAAAATGTCGTTGAATTTTTGTGTGTTACGTGACAGGATAGTAATAATGTTGTAGAGTAATAATAAAGTCTCTGGAGTAGAGTTTGGCGCCCATGACCACAGCAATGTATTCGAATAGCTGTACAAGTGTACCTGTTTGGACGTGGTCTGATTCACCAGTACACCAGGCGGAGTAGTCATGTTTTTTTAAAACTTTGATGACAGTCATACTGATAACTAGAGATGTGATCGTAATGATATCAGCAGCGGTCACAAATAACGTACATATTCCTCACCAAAGTGCATTTAAAATTGGGGAAAACGTGTTATTGGATGGCGGGAAGTAATAAGGAAGGTAAATAAAAACTTACCTTCACAAATGCATCCTTGTTGCATGAGACCCCATAGCATGTCGGTGCAGTGATGGCAGTAAGTGGGCTTGTGGAAAGTTTTTTTGACGAAGAGATGCCCATGTTGAGCCATCACCCACCCTTAACTCCACCACATGCGACCACAATTTTTTCACACTCCCTGTCGCGCTGTCACCACTTCATCGCATCATCACCATTTTTTTTAAAAACTCTCTGTGATCCTTCTCTCCCTCTTTGAGATCCACCAAAGAGACTTGTTGTTGGCGATGGTCGAGCTGACCACGATCTCCGTATCTTTGTTAAGTGGGGTCTCCTCGTCTTCCAACACTTGTAATCACCTCACTCACCATGCATTCATACAGACACACATACACACACACAAGCACGCTCACACAACCACTCACAAACTTTGTCACTGGGGCACCAGATGTGAGTCTCTTAAACGGCTTATCGAGTTGTGGAAATTGAGTGGACTTGGCAGTTGGCGGGACGTTTCTTTCAAATATTATTTTTCCTTCTTCTTCTTCCTCTTCGCGGAATCAAACTTGCTATTAATGAGCATATAGCTATATATTTTATGGCTACATCATTTAGTAGGTGAGGACTCGAATTGTTGGATTGTGTTGGAAGCAGTCACTCTTTGAAGATTGGAAGGAAACCCTGTTCCTTTCTCCAGCACGATCAGACACACATAAACATTCATACCTACATACACATTGAGAAAATAGCGTATTCCAAAAATGTACAATAATAATTGCTCCAATTTATTATTTGACTTGTCTCTTCCAAATTTTTATTGCATTACATTGTCGTATTCCTTTCCTTCTTCTTCTTTGGCTTACATTTGACTTAGGAAAATGCCACCTTCATCTCTGTCCAATGTTGATCATGCCTCTGTCTCTCTGATTACGCTTTCTCTCTTTTCTAATGACCAGGTGAGAGGTTGGGATGATGATCACTATTAGTTTAAAGAAAAGGAGTGTGTTTTAACGGAAACAGGAAACACTTCTCTTGATTCTCAATTCTTTCTATAATTAATGAAATTGAAAGATAACATTTTGCTACTCACACTCCCTCTTCAACTTGCAAACTTTTCAGCCAATTTTCTATTCCTCTGCTCGTCTCCCTCTACGACTGCTTATCCTTTCCCCGCGAACGTGTACAGCTGAGGTTAAATGGTCATTATTATTATGACTGGTTACCGTGGATATAATTATTTTTGGGTGATGATGATGAGGAGGAGGATGGGGAGGATGAGGATGTGGCGGTGAAAGGACTACTTTCCCCTTTTGATGAACAGTTGTGATTGGGCGAGATAGGAGTGGAGTATCTTCGGCTGATTTACATTTGCAGTGGATTGCAAGTGTAATTTATTTTCTTGGTAGCGCTGAGATCTTGATAGTAATGAATGGTTTGTAAGACGAACACAGAAAGCGTTGGTAGTGAAAGGGACTTGATTCTTACCCAATCTACTTCTCTTACATGGATTGTGTGTGCTCTAAAATATAGCACTTTCTTCCCTCTGATTCCACCCTCCTTGTTTTAAATATTCCTATCGTTACTATTATTATGATTATGATTAGTAGTAATAGTGGTGGAGGTGGTAGCAGTAGTAAATGATGATGATGATGAGGAGGAGAAGAGTGTGTGGTTGGTTGGGTAGTAGTGCTAAATAATAATGATGATAATGATGACTGTTTTTTTTTGTTCTCTACCTTCTCTCATCAAGTCCACTACCAACACAACACCAACAATGTCTCCACTTCACACTACTACTTCCAAGTCAGTAGTGAATGTAGTAGTCGTCCAGTACTCCCATCCAGACCAACTCAGCTCAAAGGAGTGAGAGAGAGAGAGAGAGAGAGAGAGGAGAAGGAGGAGAATGTTGTGTTGTGTATGTTTTTCTATATAAATTATATTATGCTTAGTGCACGTTATGTGTTTTCCATGCTCGTCGCACGTACTGGCTGCTGACTGTGTTTGTGGAATGTAGGAGAGAGCACGCAGGGAGCCTCATCGGAAGAGAGAGGGAGATAGAGAGAGAGAGGGAGAGAGAGAGAGAAGAGGAAAAGGCTAGAGTAGTAGGAGTAGTAGTGAATGTAGACATGTGAAAATATAATAATAATAATAATAGTAGTAGTAGTAGTAATAGTAATAATAATAATAATAATATGTTGAAGATTGGAAGAGAGAGAGAGAGAGAGAGAGAGAGAGAGGGACACATAAAGCCAACTATGTTTTCACTTTACACAGCCATGCTGCTACAACCTTGCTTTGCATTTCATTTTCGCTGATTCCTAGCTCTGCTGCTCTCACCATTGCCATTAGAGTAGTAGTGGAGTTGTCTTCCCTGATATTCCATGCAAACATTTACCAAGACACGGACTGTACACTATAATAATGTTGTGTTGTGCAGGGAACGTGTGAGTGTAGCTGCTGCTGCTGTGTAGCGTACCGCTTTCCTCCTTCCTTTCCTTTGCTCCACATTCCGTATTTACCTCCGTTGCTGCTGACTCCCTACTACTACTACTACTACTACCACCATACTTTAGCATGTTTTCGAGGAAATCTCATTGTCACCGTTGATGCTGATGCTGCTGCTGCTACTACTGAGGACGACGACCATGATGATGATGATGATGGCAGGGTCTACGCCGTGGATGCTTCCCTTTCACTTTCATCATTGCGACTGCGACTGACACACCTTCTCCAGAACAACTCTGATCCCCTTCCTTTTCGTTTGCTTGTGCTCTCGCAACATGCTTTGCCACCACCATTCTCTCCATCTCCGTCCCTTCTACTCATGCACATAAGCTCACTTCACTTGTGTGCTTTCCAATCTGCAAATATTGTACATTCATGTATCAAGTATCGGAAATGCCTTATAGCATGCACACGAAATCATGTGTGCTTGTGTTGGAACCCTATATCGTTGGAATCCCATATTCAATATTATACAATTATTACTATTATGCAAGAAGAAGCATTACGAGGAACATGCCAAAAATATGTTGCATGCATCCCACTTATGTACATTCCCCAAATAGCATGGAGGAGACGAAACCCTCCAATTTCCCCTTTACAACTCTGCTACCTATATTTGCTTCCTTTTTTCCTCTTCTTCTTCTTCTTCTACTACAATGTTTTGTATATTTCGTCAAGAGCACAAGACACACGCACACACAACATTGTAAGCACATGACTATGGGCATCATATCGTCATAAGAGCTCAACACACAAATCGGGGGAAATCCTCTCATATTTCTTTTCCAAAGTGGACAACGTGTGTGAGTGCGAAGTTTAATATTTGGGAAACATATGTAGCCTCGTTTCCTCTACTTCCACCACTCACATATAACCTCATCTTTTGGAGTTGGAGTAAATTTTTGCTCACTGGGCTAATAATGTGTGCTCTTCGTATCTATCTTTTTGCCATTGCATGTTCCTCTTTTGTTAGTTTAGTTTGTGTAGCCCACTACTATCAACTGCTTAATATGTATACGCTCTCAACTGAATGCTCCTCTTCTCCTTCCATTACTACCACATAAAAAATACTCTTACCTACATTTGTCGTCAAAATAAAAAAGTAGTTGTAGAAGCAGCAGCAGCAGCAGCTATTTCTTTACTATTTTATCTTTTATATGATTATAAACATGATAGAGTGCTATTAGCACCCTCTCCCACAGTCCTCTAAGACCAACACCGCCACCACCACCACCACCTCCTTCTCCTGATCATCATTATCGTCAGCAGCAACAGCAACTCAAATTCCTATATACATACTACTTTTGCATGAAACATCATTTTGTAGAGCAGCGTGATCTTGTTTCCCATTTGCATACAAGCAAGGGATATTTATTACATGCTTCACAACAACAAAAGCCTTGGTAGCCAACTAAGAAAACAAGACAAATGATTATTTTGATCCAACAATTTTTCATTATTGTCCAGCAGATTTTGTAGAGTGGAGGCGCACATGTTTTAAAATACCGGCCTGCGTGGCGTGATATTTGGACGGAGGGAAAATTAGCAGGAAATATATGTTTGTGGGAGAATAAAAATGTGTGCATATAAGATGAATCTGGTATGAATAAGTAAATAGGGACAAGGAATTAAGAACACGAGTTATTTGTGCAAGTACTTTCCCTCTTCACCTAATTTGGTAAGATTTAATTTTACCAATTTTTTTTTGTTAAAAATCCAGCAGAGCAGCATATAAACATCCTGCCCTTGTGGCACACATTTGCCCGCAAAGAGAAGAAGAAGTGGCTATTGTAGTGTAGTTGCTCACACACACACACACACAATAAAATACACTTTTGTCGAGCATATCATTCACCAAACAACTTGTTCGTGGGCTTTTATTTTCCTCTTTTGTGGAATAGCATACATTTGTATTACTATTACATACATACCTATAAGCTTTGCATTTAGAGAAAGGGAGCGAGCGACAAAAGAGAAACAGGGACGGAAACTCGAGCTATTTGGAAGCAACAGCAGCAGCAGCAGAAGAGGAAGAAGCTGAATCCAGCACAACCCACAAAAGTTTAACGGTTATCGTTTGGCTATAATAGTAGCATGATATTCTTCCCCTCATCCTATTCTCGCCATCATCATCATGGTTTGCATCCTCATCATCATAATAGTAATAATAATAATAATAATAATAATAATCATTAGTGGCACCCTCCTATAGTTTGTCCACTTACTGTAGGCTCTTTTCTTTAAAAAAAATAATGATAATAAAAATAAAGAGTAGAGTTAGTCGCACAAAAACTTTCATTCATTCATTCATTTTCAATTCAACTTTGCATTTTTGCATATTGTGTGGTTCTACTCCAACGGAATAAAGTTAATATTTTGAATGTTATGCTGTGTATGTGTGCTGCTATGCAATGATATGATGACTCAGTTCACAACCACACCAACTACATATGTATGTGCATATATACACCAGCATTATTCTCCAGCGAGGAATAAAAAGCACATTTTTTCAGCTCTCATTTGCAAGGGAGGAATGGAATAAAACATGCCAAATTTTTTCGTCTGTCTACTTCCCTCTGCTGGCTTGTCTATTCATTTCCATGATGAAACCTTTGGGACTATATAATATGTATGTTCCACGAAATACATGCATTCAGTTTTTGTACTTTTTGGTCTTCAACTTTTTTTTTTGCAATGATCCGAAAGTCTACTACTATTACTATTACTACTACTACTACTACTACAAGAAAAGAACAGTGTAGGCATGTCTACATAGTTTGGTTGATGTTATTGCTTTTTAAAAACAAAGTAGACTTTGTGGTGTCTCTTTATCACTCAACAAATTAGACAGTGTGCATATAGTAAAGAGGTAGACATGTATGGAACACTCTCTCCTTGTTCACTCTTCTCTAAGAGAACTCTGAAGGAGCAGAGCAAGCAACTTGGCATGCATTGGGGCGTTTAGGTAGTGCTAATGGCATTATCGTCATCATCACATAAAATGAACACATTAAGAGGCTCCACATCCACATATTATATAAAATGGAAGAGAAAGAAGGAACAAGCAATGTAACAGTGAGTTGGAATCATGAGAACGATGATTTGAAAAAAAAGCTTCTGTTGTGTGTGTATGTGTGTGTGTTTGCTTGTTCACAATCTTCTAATAGCAATGCTGGCTGGCTGTATACAAAAGAGAGAGAGAGAGAGAGAAGGGAAGAAGAGAGCAAGAGAAAAGCAGAAGGAGAGAGATGAAGGAGTAGTAGGCAAAATGTGCATTTCTCATTCTCATCCTGAAAGAACATCAACATCCTCGTTCCTGGGATCGTTCAATTCCGTAAAGCTTTGCTCTCTGATCTTGTTCAGTGACTATGCATGTGCGTGCATGATGATGATGGTGCAAGGGAGCAACATACAATATATATATATAAATATATATAAATATATATATAGCTTCTTCTTTTCATTCTATCTTATTCTGTTGCTCCACATAATACTATGATAGTGAGCGAGGCAAAAAGGGAGGACTGAATAGTAAGCAACATAATTTAAGCATGTCTTACATCAAATACGTACATGCTTATTGCGTATTATGGCTTCCAGATATAGGGACCCACTTTTCTTTTCTTGTTTTCATGTGCCTACTCAATAAGACGATCGGAGGAACAAATATACAAGAAAATTAGTTTCACTGCCACTTGCATCACAAAACAACTGGCAGAAGAAGCAAGCAATGAATAGTACATGGGTACGTGTATATACTTATGAGATGCGACGTCCAAAAGAGATGTGCAACATTATCAATTGAAAACCTGCTTCCCTCTTCTTTCTTTCCCTTTCCTATTGGGTTAGAGAATCGTTATATATCTCAGCATATCACCTAGCTGGCTAAATTGGGCGATTGTAATTTTTGTGTGAATATTTTTATAATATGTGATATTATTGTAGTTATTATTCTGTTGTTCCATGTTCATCATTCGAATCGTAAACAAATGCTAACCTTCTGGATTCCCACGTACCCTTTCAATCATTCCAGCGCCCAATCCTGCTAAATATTTAACTATTAACGAAAAAGAGTATAAATGACAGGATTCTTTCTCCATATCCCATCATTATCATCATCAAGCTGTTAATCTGATAATGATAATTTGAGAGCAAGTAATTAGCATTTTTTTGACATAATGCTCAGGAGAGAAAAGTCATAAATGTGCTGAGCCCATCAAAAATATGATGGGGGCACGCACAAAGTGCATGGATGATTGCCACAACAAAGTTTTTCATTTCTGCTACTCTTGCTAAATAACTGAATGGACAAGGATGTGCGAGATCAAAGGAGCATCAAGGAGACAAGATCACACTCTCATGATGCCGCTTTCACGCTCACTCCTTTTTTGGAGCTACACTGCTCCTTTCTTCGTCTTGTTCCATCTCCTCCTCAGCACCCACAAGAGCAGCAGCAGCAAGGAGTATATAAGCCGCACGCCAGATTCATCTTATCTTTTTTTTGTGTCTTCTGATTAATATTATATTATTTTTATTATTATATTTTTTACTTGCGATTTATAATGAAAACATCAAGGTTCCCAAATTACGGTTTTGCCTCACTTATTGATGATGTGGGAGAATCATTAATAGAGTAGATGACGACAAGTTGAAGGAGGGTTATATTTGTATGTCACCTGAGGTTCATCTTCTCCGTTTTTCGTTGTAGTGTTACAACTACTAGAATACGGCATCATCACATTGGAATCAGGCAAAATTAAATAATTATTACAACAATAGAATATTGATAATAGTAATAGTAGTAGCAGTAGCAGAATAATATGCAGAATCTACAATGTAGATTCCTAGTATAATATATGTATGTGAAAGGCAGGAGCGACAATGGGAAAGGGAGTTGGGGTGAATGAGTATGAAGGAGAAATTGTAAGCGTGCAATGCATTCCAATGTGTGTGTGTGTGTGTGTTTATATTGAAGGCGCTCTTTGTTGCTCTTCGTATGGGTGGCTCTAGGTTGAAAGCTTGCATCTCTTGTCCTTTTACACATACTCTCTTTGTTCAGTCGTGGGTACAACGAGGTAGCGAGGTACAATGATACATAAAAGCACACACAAATTATCTCAAGGTGCGTCTAACCTATATATATACTGTAAACTATCTCATATTATTGTGTTTCCGTTTCAAAATCCGAACGTAAGCAATAATTTTTTTCGAAATCTAAAATACACCTTATTATAATAATTGTGGGGATTTAGTTTAAGACAAAAAAATCAAAATTAAGGTCTCAGAATATCCGGCTATTAAAAACTCAAATTTTCAAAATTTGCATAAATGGCACCTTGATGAGTGTTTACATTGTTTGGACATTATGATGTCCACAATCCTGGTTAAAATGTGAAAAAAATTGTCTTAAACTAAATAAAAAAAATACAAATGTACCTATTGACTTTCGGAAGATACAGTCATTTTATAAACCCATTTTGCAATAGGTTTGAATGAGTGAATTTGTAGACTAGACGCATCTTATACAACTTACTCGTACACAATTGAGCTATATTTATAAAGGGCACATGAGGGGATGGGATGATGACCAAGATGAATGCATGGCATTGGATGCTGCGAGAATATAAGTTTAGTATATTTTTGGGAGTACTCTTGTAGCCATGAATGTCGAAAGTATACCATCATCATCATCATCATCTTACCCGCTTAGCAATATAAAGTGGTTGCCACCACATCAACGAACATGCTCGCTGTTCTTGTTCTCGCTCCTTTTCTTGAAGTGTGTCTGTGTCGTCTCACAGTCTTGGCTCTCTTGATGATAAGAACTCCTCTTGTGCAAAATATTTCACATGATTGTTCAGGGACAGTGCCAGCAACCAAGAGGGCTTGCGGCTACACTTGTTCTTCCCCTTCACTGACTGTACTATGTATCGTACATGCTCTTCATGCTCGTCTTTTGCCTCTCTTCTCTTTACAAGTTCAGTATATGTGATTTGCTGCTGCTCCTTTTCCCTCCTCTACTCATATGGGGCGCTTACTTTGAACGGCAACTTGTTTCTCCATTTTAATTCTGCCCGACCCACACGGCTTTTTCACCCTCTTCCTTACTGCAGGACCAAATCTAAATTGTGTTTGTTAATTGTAATTTCAAAACACAACTTATTTAATACTTTCTGAGATTACGAGCGGTACTCGGTATTTCTTATTACAATGTATAGTCAGTAATGCTTAGGGTGTCAAACAACGAGAGGGAACACATTTCCCGGTACTTCCTTGTAACATTTTACATGTTTCAGCCTTGTGCTTTGGCGGACGAGAGGGGGAAGAAAGAAAGATAATAGTATGAATGGAGAAAATAAACTTGTTGGTTTGCTAAAGGGAAAGGAGGAGATGGTGATGGTGTGTTTTGGTGCTTGCACAGCAACATGGTACACATGGCGCACCCTTGTGCTAAAAGGGACCAATCAAGCCAAGCCAAGTGTGGATAATGGAACGAGTTGTGAAATGTGCCTTGATTATTATATGGGAGAAATTGAGCGTTCACCTTATACGCTGGTGAAAGTGAGGGAAGAAAACGAATGAAAACTGGGTCTCCAATGGATGGTGATAGTGATGATGATGATGATGGTCTGATGACGCGATACACACACAAGTGTGATGGGGTAGCCATGTCTTCAATCTACGCACTTGAGCCGATGTGCGTAAGTAACGGACTTACGTACGCAACACATGTAACTCATGCTCCCTCAACCAAGAGGTATAACAATCATGACAAGATATATTGATGGCTATAAAAAGACAAGGATATACGATAGAGATAGCGATATGGGAATCCTCTTCTTGAAACGTGCTGTGTGGGGGAGGAGGTGACTATATTATGCGTATATCCCATTCAAAAACCTCTTTTCGGTTAAAGTAAGGTATTGGGATCCACGGGGCCATCACAAACAGGTTGTCACCTCAAACAAAATTTAGTATCATGACTTTAAGTTAACAATAATAAAATCAAACCATAACCATTACATATTATCAATAATCAATAACATAAAAATATACTATTCCTACGCCTTAAACCTTAACACAGAATGATTTTAAACCCTAATATTTATTAATCCTCTCCCATAATCATGAATGATGATCGCAATGTTGCATTCCATTTAATTGAATTTTTAAACGTTTCTGAGTTATAGTCTACAATGTTCCGCTTAGGTTTTTGGTCATTGGCCTTTTTAGGCGTACTGAGCGCCAGGGTTTAGATGTTCAAACATTTTGTTTTGACGATGCACAGACAAAATTTATTAACTTACATGCGTGCTAGCATTTGATCATGTGAGATGGCCCCGTGGATCCCAATACTTTACTTCAACCCTCTTTTCCTGACACCATGTGCAAGCGAAGGTTGCCACTAAAGGTGCTTGTAGATGATGGTTTTTGATATAAGTATGTAACATGTACAATGTACATGCATGGGAGCGTAGAGTGTGTGCGTCATATGCGTGTGCGTATGTGTTTTGGGTGCGGATATTAAAACAATTTTTCGATGATGACGTCAAAGGGAAAGAGAGGCTGCCATAGGATGAAGAAATGGTGATGCGAGTCCGACCCATAAAAATAACGAAAGATGCGTGAGTTAGTGCGTGTGCATTATTAGGAATATACCTACGTATGCAAGTACATATATCTGTCTAAAGCTCTATGGAACTCTTGTTCACATCCAGTTGGCTAGTGACTGGATATGTGCTCATGGCTGTATTAATAGTCTATGTGCTGTAAATATGTACATTTCGAACAATCACTTACTTTCTAAATTTAGAACTGGATGAAACCTACTGTTTCACTTTTTGTTCATACACAACTCATTCATAAAGTTCCTCAGGCTGCTTGGTTGCCAACCTAGTCTTCTTTCCAGTAATGCTCAAAATGATGACATGGTAGTGAGTTGGTGAAACCAAGCAGCGGTGGCACACTTCCACTTTCATCAATTTACATTCACAAATTTTTCTCCTTCATGTCAGATAGACAGAGAAACCAATTGGAAAGCCAAACTGTGCGTGTGTGCGTGCGACTGAATGCAGGACGTACGTAGGTAGTATGTATGTATGTACGTAGAATAGCATTCACAATTCATGTTTATAAAAACCCTACACAAACACGAGCACATTCTAATAAACCTTCAACTCATTCATAAAGTTCCTCAGGCTGCTTGGTTGCCAACCTAGTCTTCTTTCCAGTAATGCTCAAAATGATGACATGGTAGTGAGCTGGTGAAACCAAGCAGCGGTGGCACACTTCCACTTTCATCAATTTACATTCACAAATTTTTCTCCTTCATGTCAGATAGACGTAGGTAGTATGTATGTATGTACGTAGAATAGCATTCACAATTCATGTTTATAAAAACCCTACACAAACACGAGCACATTCTAATAAACCTTGCTTGAAATTTAAGGGATATTATTGTTATTATTGAAACTAGGAGCGTGGGTGGCAAAAATGTGCGTATTCTATTGCAACGTTGCAAAGGAAGTAGTACAGGCTGATAAAGGTGGACAATCAAACAGAGAAGTTCGGGTTTTCTCATTTAATACAAGTAACGCTTCATTTATGACAACTCCACTTGCTATGCAAACATCCTGACAACATGAGTTATGATTATTATTGTCTTTATCGCAGTTCATTCACAAGCATTCATAATAATATAAGCCAAAAGCCAGATAGGTGCATATATGTATCTACATAGGTGGTAAATAGATGGTCAAGTTGTATTATGCATCAAAAAAAGAAAAATTATAAAGTAAGTTAGATATTTGAACAGCATACGTCTCCACATTCACATTATTGGAATAACCTAAAGTTGGCATGCACATGACAAATGACTCAATGATTAATAGTTCAGTAAGTAAACAACCCCCTCTGTAATCTCGGTGTGCCCTCCTGGTGAGGGGTGGAGGTTAACTGATGACACATTTGAATCCACCGTGTGACGACCATTCTCGTATACCCCAGGCTTCCGTACTTGTAATAAAATAATGTATTACTTAATTCAAGTAGCATCATAAATTTAAAATAATCTAAAGGTTTAGGCATTTATTGTACGTTGTATTTCAAACCAAATTGGGTTTTCATTCTCCACCTCACGGGGGGTTTGGCCTCCAGGGATGAAATGTTCTGTGGGGCAAGGTCATGCACTCAGGTGCCTGAATTACGCACGCTGTGTACCAAGTTTGGATCTGCTGGGTTCAACGGTATGGGCTGTAGACCGCGTGGTAAGAGAACTCTGACGAAAGTCATTTTGTACCACATAGCATTTCCTTCTGATCTCCCAATCCACAATCGGAGTAATATAAATATTAAAACTAAAATCTAAAGTACTTGTTTTGTTTATTTGTAAAGAAGCCATGAATTGGTGAGGTACATTTTATGTGACATATTGATTGTTTAGTTTATTGGTATTTACGTCATGTAATAAACATTTAACACTGTAACGTTATCTTTGGATTAAAAACAAAACTACGTGAGTTTCAATAAATAAATAAAATTGTGAAGAAGGGGTTGTTGAAGTTTGGCTAACATCTAAAGAAGCATATGTCACCATGGGATCAGCTTGTTGTTTGAGATAATTTTATATTCCATGATGCTGCATTGTAAGCAATTTACGTACAGATATTTTCGTATGCATATCTGCAGACATTTTTCGAGATATTTTTTCAGATACTGGATAAATGCAAAAATAATGCAAAATAAAAATAAAATAAAACAATAAAATGCAATTGCCAAACAGCTCATGTTATTTCAATTTCAACACACCTAGTAACTATTTTTCCCAAATGCAAAATTCTCAAGTTATTGTATAAAATGTACACGTAATGTTCTTTTTGAGTTTTTACTTTCGGTGTCGGATATATTTTTCGGGTATATGTAGTTTTACATATTTTGGTGATCGGATGTTGTCTCGTTTGGTTTGCCATGGTTCATTGCCCAATTCGGACGAAGTCTTCAAGGCAAAAGATTGTGGGTCATCAGTGGAGGAAAACATAAATTCGTTTTCGCTTTATCGGCATATTGAAATGCTCTTCTTACCTAGTTACACAGTTACACCCGTTAACCGGCAGCTTGGTTTCGAGTGACCAAAGGAAACTCCAATCCTACCGCGAAACACATCACGCGTATTGTTTGTTATGTAGCTGTGTAACAGCTAGTCTGGACTTTGGCAGGGTTATATAAATTTAAAAGTAACGTCAATTTCTTGTTACTTACTTGTTATATTTTAAAAGTAAAACAATCCAAGTTTCCTCATAACGCCCTCCAATTTGGAGATGTCTGGCTAAAAATCAATGGGCTTCTAGTCTAGGGCATTTACACAAAATTTAAAGCTATTCTTAGATTTAAGCCATTTTGAAGTTTTACTGTACACAGACAGACACACACATAAGCAATCTTACCAAATTCAACTAGCTGTGACATAGTCATATGACATACATGTGTACTGTATGTCATAAATGTTGAGAATAATTTGTTAGGTTCACACGCATGCTATTGTGTATTGAGACTCTCGAGCTTATGTTTTCTATCATTTCTATTTCTTTTAAAAGGCATTATTACATAAAACAATACAATGGCTAGTTTAGCATTTCACACGGACATGTATTTGTCGAAACGGAATCATATCGCATGATTTGTTGATAAAAGTATCTACCACGTGTTGCGCGCAGCAATAACACTGTGCATATACTACAGAAATTTTTGTATTGAATCATGATGACGTTTTTGTGATGAAGTCTCTTCCAGCCTAGTTCTCATAATTCTTAAAAATACATTTTAAAACTACACCTGCATTTTCTTTTAAATAAACAGAAATAAATAAATAATTCTATTCTATTTCTTTCAATAATTTTGTCAACAACTGACGTAACACATTTATTTATGTACAACTATAGCAACGACATAATATGGTAAAAAGACTGCAATTCCCATCAATTTATTTACAGCATGATGCTGATTGATTTGAAATATGGGTAGTAGTAATTACCAGGCTAGTTCTAGCCTGTCATGTATGTGCTCCTGTTGCTGCAGGTGCAGATCAGTATTTAATCTATATTGGTTTCAAACCAACATGGTCAGTCGGCTTTTAAAACTAACCACAGCAGGTGTTTCATATTGTTTAATTTATTTTTGTGATAATCAGGGGAACTGAGGAATGCCGTACATTTGCAACGCATCGAGTAGTGAATGCCTTGTTAAAATCTAAACTCCTGATAGCATTAATGCCAAGTCGAACCACTAGTGCAACTACAGCTAAAACACTATTTGGCCAGTTTAAATGGAGTAAACCGGAACAACCAATATATCGAAGTAGATGATTCGACGATTGGGATATATATATTCGTAATCATTGTACAAAATTACATCAATATCGATCATTTTAAAGAAAATTTGTTGAAATTATGCAAATTAGTTTAATTAACGAACTAATTACTGAAAACAAATATCATATTCTTGATATTATCATATTTCATCGATTTCTGAAATATTTTTTTAAACCAAGATGATCATCATGGAATCAAAGTTTAATTTTACGATCACTCTAACGGACAAATCGTTCAACTTAAAAAGCTGAATGCCAATAGCGAAAGAGCTCTTTACCTCAGGAACTCGTATATTAAATTTGAGAAATATTAGATAACTTCTTACAAAGTTAGAGCGCAAACGGACACACAGGCGGCACCGACAAAGTTATAAAGTAGCTTACGCTACTTAATAAGAAATGCAAAGAGGAGGGATGCCGAGTTTTTTATTTGTACATATTTTGGCGTGTGTGAGTAGATTTAAGCAAACTATAATTAAATGAATGCATATGGAATATGTGGAGTGGATAAATGCGTTAAAGTTGCTAAATCAGAGCAAGGCCTTGCTTCTAGAAAAAAACGTAGATCTCATTCATAGATAAGATTTCACACGGTAATACACAAACTGATTCTAGTTTGTGATGATAAAAAGTTTAATCTAATTTACTAGGTATGCTCGTTTTAAGGGCGCGCAAATGCTTGTTACAGTACAGTGCAATCGTGTACAAAGTTAAAGTGCAGCAGAAATGTTAGGAAAAAAGGAACCAAAAATAATAGAGCTATACTGAACAGAGGAGACTCCATGTAAAAGTATTGTGTAAAGAGGAGATTTGCATATTGAAGTGTTACTTTATAACATAACAACCTTAGATATTTTTATGCACTCACAAAATTGACATCATATTCGTAATCAGCATGCCAGATTACATATATGTACCAATTTTTGTGATAATCCACTAAAAATGTTAATTATAACTATTATTTTAATTAATTAATTACAAATAAATATGGCAAGGCTTCTTATATATCGAATTTGAAGTTAACCCTTGTAAAAGTTATAATAAAGGATTACGAAGTACGCGTAACTCGTAAGTAAAATTAATTGTAATGCAACCCCTTCACCCCTGTCCTTCCGTATCCTCCGGAGGTGCACTTCAGAACAAATGTAATAGGTACTTGTTCTGACACACCTACGTGAGAAATTTCGAATGATACGTCACTTGCTACAGGTTCAAAATAAAACATCAGTTTCCTCAATAACTACCTCCAAGTTGCAGGGGACTGACTGGATCTCGTACGAGATCAGGCCAGGGGGTCATCTCATCTCCAGGGGGACAAATCAAATAAGTTATGTATATGCTTCAATATGCACTTATGATTAATGTACATATTAGGAATCCTGATTACAAATATGATATCTATTTTGTAATCGCAATTAGTTAATTGTAGTTAAATATTTATAATTAATCTTTTTTTATATAAGATTTTAAGACCAAAGTTGGTACGTGTATATAATTGGACAAGCTGATTTCATATATTATGGTATCTATTTTGTAATCGCAATCATAAACAGCCTATAAATATGACTTTGCTTACGTTTATTAAATGTGAAGTTTGGTTAAGCTTCACAATCTGCATCTCTTTGTATTGCATCTATCCCTTTTTTTTAACTGTTCATGTTTGAAGCTGCTCGTGCTCGCTGTTGTGCTTCTTGTTCTGTTCAGCAGCCAGTACGAGACAATTAAGGACCGCCCAATGTTCTTTATAAGATAACTCTTTTAATCTGTAGTATATGTATGTATTTAGTTATATGTATTGTTTTTTTTGACAAAGAGAAAAATAATTCTTTATGCCGTCGAAAGAATCTAAAGAATTCTTCAAAAAGTGTCCTTCATAACTTCCCCCGGGGTGAGATAGGGCAGAAAATCAATAAGGTATAATGAGAGGTATATGTGTACCAAATATGAAGACATTTAAGCAAACCGTTCGGATCGTTCCCACAGTTTATGTACGGTGTACGGTCAAAATCACTCAAAACTATATTGATGAGAAATAGGTAAAACAGAGGGATTTTAAGGGCTGGTACAGCTGTACAGCGGTCCTTATTTCAGATGTCAGAAGAGAATTTATACTTTATATTACACTATACTCAACAACTCAACCTCATATGGCTTGCACACTTTTTGGTTAAATGATGAGTATATGTCGGATTGCGTATGAATACTGAGTATCAAAGTACCAATGCAATGCCATATTCAATACCTCATCATCACCACCATCAGTGTTCGTGCTTGTAACGTACTAGACTATGCGATATACATAATATGATATGGTATGTGGCAAATACCATAAAACATACTCACATGCTTATCTTAAAAAATGGTTCTGAGAAAATAATCTTTGCCATATTATGCGCTTAAAATGTATATTTTGCACCAGAGACAATGAGTGAGTCGAGTGTACCAAGCAGCATGGAACCAAGTTGCAATACGCTAAATACAATAATAATAATGATAATAAACTGATCAACAGATTGTACGAAACGAAACTACGATGTAATGAATTAAATGTGAAAAGTTAAATGCAATGGAATATATACAAAACTCCCTGTCTGCCGTGTCAGCTCTCAACTTCTAGGCATAATTGTTTGAAACTGGAACTAGATTGGAAAGTCACATATTTATTCTTAATCAGTGAACAATCCCTGGAAAGGTTGAGCCAAAGGTTAAATACCAAATTTGCTTTGAAACCGAAATTGTGCGTACTGCTGTACTGCTTAGAGCTCGTGCAAAATCTCGTACAGACAGACAGACGGACGCACGGACCGAAACACGTTATCAAGCACCCAATTTTCGCATTGCTGCTTTAATGAAAATTCAAAACAATGATGTGAATGTGTGACGTTTTCGACTCCATTCACTAATCATAATACGATACACACACAAACACACACTGATGGATTATAATTAATAATTAGGTATGACGGAATTGGATTGAATTGAAAGAGCACTACTAACTCTAAGGACTATACTCGCTCCCTCGTACACACACACACACACACGCACATCCATACATCCACCAGCACCAACACAAAAGAGCAACATAATTATTTGTTACGTGTACAGTTTTACTCTATTATCAACCTTTTTTTGTCTACTAGTTAAAATATAACGTATACCTATATTGTCAGTGTGGTGTGTGTAGTGGTGTAGTGTTTCTTTCAGAGCGAGAACTAGATTATCATTGTAGAATTAAGTATAGCACTTGTATACTAACTATAACTGACGACAATTATTGTGGTAAAAACCACAAAAATATCAAACTAAAGCAAAGCAAGCTGAGAGTAAAGTTTTTTTTAGTGGTTATTGTCTTTAAAATAATCATTGCGTAGTAAGAATAAAATTGTATATTGTAACTGAAAAAAGCCAGCCAGTTGTGATATTTATGGTTCTGCTCACACGTTATCATTATAATGAGGAGCCTCACTGCTTAAGTGGCAGAACACTGAAAAAGGAGCACACGTAGCAGCAGTGAACATTATTAAAACGGATCCTCCTCCAAACCCGTAAGCAAACTCTTTTTGTTCCCCGAATTCGCTTTAATCTGCAATTACTAGAGATGAGAGAAGAAAAGTGTGAGTGGAGGTGGACGTATAAAAATTAGATAGAGAAGCAATTGAAAATGCTTGAAAAATTTACTTCCTGTATTTTTAAGGCTGTTCGAAATAGTTTAGTCATCGTGGGTTTGAATTTTTGTCGAGGTAAACCATGCGTTGTTGCACACTACATAAATTGATCGAGCGTTATGTTGCATCGAAACAAGTTAAATTCGCAATTTGTGGATACAATCTTGTTCCAAAAAGAGTTTTGAGGGGAGGGGACCAAACTAAAGCAACCTTTCTTTGAAAAAGTCCAAGTTAAACCTTGTTTAGTATTGTGTAAAAAGTTTGTTCATCAATTTAATTAGTCAACAGTCGTTCTTATTGAGACGGAGGCTTCCGAAGTTATCGTAGGAGGTTAGCATACAATAAGCAAGCCAGTTGTTATATCGTCAATTATTAATATTACAACGTGCGTAT
Source organism: Zhuqinia jingwanae (assembly GCA_027744095.1). NCBI lineage: Eukaryota > Metazoa > Arthropoda > Collembola > Entomobryomorpha > Paronellidae > Zhuqinia > Zhuqinia jingwanae. The sequence goes on along the minus strand of JAHZNC010000727.1, from coordinate 9,277 downwards.
ATACGTATGTACATACATTCAACATATTAATGTAGATTACGGAAACACGTTCAGTTTAAAAAAAAACATTTCCTCAGAACGTTATTCATTTGCTAATGAAGGGAAATACAGAACGTCATCCCACAGCAGATTATTGGGGATAAGATTCCACAACGAATCATGACTGACTCAAGTTCGGTTCTTGCCTTTTTAATAAGAACTGTGTCATTATGTGAGTCATCCTGCATCGGACCTAACCACTCCTTTTAAGCTTCCAAATTGTGCTCCATTCTGATTAAAAACGCTTAAATTTATAGCACCCTTCATCTTTGAGATTAATCCGATCCAGAATTATGTGACGGGAAACGCACATTAAGAAATTACAATTCAGTGAACGTGCATGATTCTAACGTTCAATAGGTGAGATTTTAAGTTTAAAGTGATTAATGTAAAACTTAAGTTCAATTCGCCCGTATGCTTATTTCATATTTAAAGTCTCTTTTCAACCAGCCAACCGAGCAACTTTTGAGAGTGAATATTTTACTACATATTATATGCATGATGATTTGGGTTAGATACCTACATACATATGATATGGTATTAACTTGTCGGAAATAATCAGAACAAAGATCCTGAAAATAAATCCATCAATAAAATCGGTTACCCGAAGATAAAAATTCAAGCATAAAATGATTCTTTTTGTCATGCTGATGCTGATGAAGGTTTGCAATATCAAAAATAAAGTTTGTTAGTGTATAGAGTATAGAGGGAGGCTCGCCTTGACGGGTTTGAAAGCTGTGGTACTAGATGCATCTAAAGTCACTGAGAGCCGCAAAGTAAATACGAATTAAACTCTATATCAGCAGTAATCATGGATCGTTTATTCCCTGTTAGTAATAAAAGTCATGTTCTTCATAGTTGTTGAAAACAAATATGTGGTTCTTCTGAACGCTTCAATTTATTTTTGCAAAGAGTCAGGTGTTCAAACATTTGCTGATTTTCTCCTAGGGGGTTCATTTTTGGACTCTGACACCATTGTTGGGGTAGTCTTGATACCTTTCGAATGATATACATACCTATCTAATTACATAGGGAAAAAGTTGCTTGTTCCCCTACCCCCGGGGATGTCCGTTTGACTTGGGCTTCGAACTCATCCGAGCTACTGTCCTTAGGTATCGATTCCCGAAAACAGAACTTCTAGTTTTCAAGGAAAGCTGGAGTCGGGCCCGTCAGACAACGCAAAATGCTTATAGACTGTACACACAACACAGTCCATAATAACAATTTTTTAAACCCCTCCAAAAATGTGCCTGATTTTCACTAAAATGATTTCATATATTGAAACATTGATTTGGTAAACAGCCCAATTTACACCCAGAGTTAGGTAATAAAAACTATGTGACAGCTTTTTCTTCAAATTTTGTATTCACATACCACATACTACAGCATTAAGGTATTTAACCCCTTACATGTATGGGCGCAGATTATAATCGTAGTTTTAAGGGGCAGTATGCATGCCAACTTGGCATTGCCAAGTCTCTCCGGTTCCCTCCAGAACCTCCTTCTTTTCCGTCCATTTCGATTTGGTTGTCGAAACACAATTTGGCTGATCATACTCCTAAAAGAGTACGAAAAATCCACACAAAACTATCAGTACAGAATCATGTTTTGTCAATTATTACATTCTATGTTTACGTACACTTCCTGGTCTTGCTGTGAATTCCTTTGGGACTCATCCCTACATCTCTCAAAGACAAAACATCCACAATCCCCATAGCCAAGGCATAGACGAATATATGTTTTACTTGATTAACTTGCCTATTTGAAATTTTCTATGGAAACCGTCTCTTAACTTTTAGAGATTCAATGATACAAATCCCATAGCAATTCCTACCCAATATAGAATAGCTATAATTTTGGAGATGTAGCGATTGAGTCTCTGACTATGTGATGTTTTTAAATGTTTTTACCAATTTTGGTTGGAATTTTGGTGTTTAGAATGAATGATTAAATTAGGATTGTCTGTAATACCGTGTTGCGTTAGCGTATAATATAATAAATTGATGAAAACATTAAAAGTTGGCGACAACATTTACAATTTTGTAAAAACAATTTGCTGTGGGGACCAGTGCTTGATAATATGATAATGTATGCTAGTTTTTATTTTTTCATGAAAACGCTTGAGTTTATAGTACTCGTATTTTTACTGTATATGCTTTCTCCATAATAAACTGGTGGAAACAAGTTTACTTACATCTATCTAAGGAATGAGCAAGCATTTTTCTGATCTTTTTCGAAAGACATTTATTATTGAATTGGTGAAACCGTAGCTGGTAGATGCATTGTACTGCTATATGTTTAATATGTCGTTCATAAAAACCTTAAACATTTTTAGTGTTGATTGGTGGGTGGCGTCAACCGAATGCGTGACATTTTGTGACATGGAGAGGGGGCACACAAACCACGCTATTTTGATTAATTTAACAAATCAATACGCCTTTCTAAAATCTCTTCTTAGTCCATGTTACAATCTATTTCTGCAAAAAACTTGATAGTTAAAATATTCTGTGATATTGAGTTCTAATATGTGGGAGGGAGGGTCCCAAAAATCAAATAAAAAGGTTTTTTTGTCCCCCTATGAGCTTGATAGTATGGGGTTGTACATATTACACAGGTTTTATATAAAATATTGCTGGTGCGACTTTTCGTAACGGGATTTTACCTGTTTGTAAATTGGTACAGACTTTTGTTTATATCATTATTATTATGGTCAATCATAATTAATAATCAATAGTAATTTTCATTTCATTCACCACGTCATCTTTTCAGAGGAGGATAAGTCAGGTAAAAGTAGCATACAGGTTGATGACGCTCATTACTAATATGTAATAAATCTGCATTATCAAGAGCATTTGATTTGACAAGAGGTGAAGTGATACTACTCTTGAGTCAAGAGTCTGAACGAGTTTTAACTTTTCGCATATTTTCTACGTGTTCATTTTGGCTTGGTCATAGATCATCAATCAAGCATCCGATGGTCGTTCTTGGGTATTGGTGTCGTCAATCAACCAAGTGCCTTCTTAATTTAGCTTAGCTTCTTAGTTTAGCTTTGGTTGGTTGGTAATGGTAGCTTGGCAATTCATGATAGTATGTTCGTAATAAAGCCAGACAAAATAATTGTTATCAGCGCCGTTACAATAATTTATTAAAGGTGTTTTGTTGTTAACAGGAGCAAGGTTCGTGGACTTCGCATCATTGCGCGGCAGCCGTTAGAAAATACTTATAGAGCGTGGTCCAAGAATTTTACCGGTGTTTTCGAATAAGGAACTTATCATCATGACGAAAAAGAAGGACGGGTCAATTAGGACAAAATCGGGGCGTGGATTCTCCCTGAGAAATCTTTTAGCTTCAACGAATCTTCTGGCAGGTGCTGCTAGTAATGCAAATATACCGCTTCCAACCACTTCTAGGACCAAAGATTCTTATGAAATTAGAAAGAAACGATATTGTAAGAAACCATTCTATTTTCATGGGAAATTTTGTACACTTCATATAATTTACTCACAAAGTTTCAGGTATGATGCTATAGATATATATATTATCTTATAATATACTTTTTATTGGACTTTGTAGATAGTGATTCTGATCAAGGACTAGAGACTGTAGGTTACAGCTCAGATGGTTCTGACGTAATCGTGGTGGATTGCTACATAGAACCTCAACTGATGCCAAATGGACTGTATGAATGTCCGCTGTGTTATGCGCACGTCGATAGTTTCCCAGAAGTGTCATGTTGCTACCACCGAGCTTGCAGTCAGTGTTGGGAGGAGTACCTTCGAATTCAAATCACGGAGTCTCGAATAAACATTACTTGCTTTCAGTGCTCAAAACATCTCCACCCGAACGGTAAGTTATGATGATAAGTTACTTTTCACCAGTGGCACTGTGACACAGACTGTGTACGGAATGTGTTTTTGCCATTGAAAGTGACAGGATCTGTAATAATCGAGATGCTTATTTTATTTTTAACAGACATCAAATGTTTGGTTGGTGATGGTGATCTCATGACCAAATACGAGGACTTCATGCTCCGACGTGTGATGACGATAGAGCCTGATGCTCGGTGGTGTCCAGCTCCTGACTGCGGGTAAAACTTCTTGAATGACTAATGTTATGCTTTTGTTGTCATTTTGTGTGTTGTGTGTATAGTAAACGATTTAACAAGGGATTGTTCCTATCATTTAGGTTTGCTGTGATAGCATCGGGATGTGCCAGCTGTCCAAGACTGCTTTGCGAGCGCCCAGGATGCAACACTGCATTCTGTTACCATTGCAAACAATTATGGCATCCGAATTTAACTTGCGATGCTGCTAGGGGTTTACGGTCGTCAGACCACATGGATATAACGGCATTTACTAGTTCTAAAGCAACAGCTGATAACCCAAACGGATGCTCAGAGGATCTGAAACCTTGCCCACGCTGTCAAGTTCTGATTGTAAAAATGGATGACGGCTCTTGCAATCACATGTCGTGCACTGTGTGTGGAGCGGAGTTTTGCTGGTTGTGCATGAAAGAAGTCACAGACCTTCATTACTTGAGGTAAAACTCAGACAGAGCACATCCCATCATTTATTTAATATATTTTCGTGAATCATTGAAAAATTAATATTTTGCATCTTTGCATGTCATTGCAGTCCGTCTGGTTGCACCTTCTGGGGGAAGAAGCCATGGTCCAGGAAGAAGAAATTATTGTGGCAATTGGGAACTTTGATCGGTGCACCAGTGGGGATTGGTCTTGTCGCAGGAATTGCTGTACCAGCAATGATTATTGGTTAGAGAAGTGTGAATTAAAAGAGGTTATAAATGACCGGCTAGATGCTCTCATGTTCTAAGTATGCATCTTGTCGTTTCACAGGAATCCCCATTTGGGTAGGCCGCAAAATTCATAACAAAATGAAGAATGCAGCTCGTCATAAGCGAAATATAGCTGTAACTGGTGGTGTAGTTGCAGCCATTATAATTTCCCCCGTTTTGGCTGGATTAGCTGTTGGTCTTGGCGTCCCATTTCTGCTCGCCTATGTGTACGGTGTAGTGCCAATCTCTCTTTGCCGCTCAGGTGGTTGTGGGCTCACAACGTCCCCCTCTGGTGTGAGATTCAATGATTTTGACGAGGATGCTGAATCTCTGGAGCCATCAGCAGTCATTACTCACAAGAGATTAGGTCGCCAATCAACTAGAAGCAATGGTATGTTCTGGTCAAGTCTGGCTGATGATGTATTCGTTGCATGTCGGGAGTATAATAATAAAGTTGAGTATTGGTGATATATTTTCGTGGTTAGATATGGGTTCAAGTCGTGGAGCGCCCTCCATTGGGGAAGTCTCCGTTGTGTCATCCTCCGCTGGAGCTCGAGCGCAAAGAGGCTCCAGTCCTGATAGGGAGTCTGCCAGCATGGTAGCATTGGCTGGGGCGAGCTTGACTGGCAGTGTTGGTTCTAGCAGCCACCCCCCATCTCACAATAAGTAAGTTGAGAAACTGAACTTGTTTCAGTCTGCCCCCAAGTCACTCACAACAATCATCATGTCTGTGTATTTTCTAATCTTACTTTAGTCTTAAATTTATTATTCTTTGCCTTTAATAATTTCAGATTAGAGATTCAAGCAGATGTAAACTCATCCGCGAAACGGAATAGTCTGAGCAGTGAAACAGCTTCAGTATGCTTATCAATGGACGATGCTGCCGCCTCAACGCGGGGGTTGGCAGGCTCTGTCTTGTCGTACAAAGTCAACGTTGAAGACTCAAAAAGTGAAGCTAGTTGTGACAAATGATTTATTCGTTCGCGAACTTTTGCAAAGTTCATACATTATTAATAGTATACATGTTCAATATTACTGTGCAGTAGTACTGTCAGTACAAGTATAGTTTTATCATCCAGACTTAATTACAATTGTCTTCTAAAATATTTACAATTCACAAAACGAGAAGAGACTCACAGAAACATACACCAAATCGAGAGGAAAATTTGTTTTCGTTTCTTTATTCACTTGATTTTTACATACATATTGTGCAACTTGTGAAATGAAATTTAAACTACGACAAAACATATATTCGTGTCTTTTCATTAATACAATTACTAATTAATTATTGAGTTATCGTGTAAAGTAAATTGTATTCAGATTTTAACTTTTTGCCGAGTATTTTATTTTATTTGTACTGTACTATAATTAATATACATTTATGATAATAGTATATACATAAATAACCTTCGTATAAAATCATCGTTACTCCGTATTTTATTGTAGTTGTCGTAATAATATATTAATATATAGAACTATATACATTAGATTACATTATACATTTGTAATATCAACTACTATATAATATATACTAATCTCCAAAGTCGCAATTATATTAGACCATCAAAACAATATATATATATACCTACAACTTAAACCTAATGTTGTAGTATGCAGTTCCATTTTCGTTTTTTTGTTGTCCTCCTTCGTTTGCGCGCGCAGTAAGTTGGGCCATTTCGTCACGACTAATTTATGGAATTATATCAGTATCAGTGTGAATACATTTATAATTGATATCTTATATGACTGGTTGTTCTTGGCATTTAAATTACCTCAATGCATGTTGACGAAAAATTGACGAATTGTAAAAGTGACCATGCAGGTGATGACGACACAAGTAGCTGGACTCTGTGACAACTTACCGATGTTTAGAGTTTAATCAGTCATAAAACAAAATTGTTCACAGTTAGTGAACAATGAAATTATACTAAAAATAATTGACATACGGGCATGATGGCGCCGTATTTCTGTGTTCCTCAACGTAGTCATACCAGCCACTATATACGTTACATAATATGTATTATGTATGCCATATGTATAAAAGAAACCAATGACATGAACGTGATAGACTAGAGTCTAGTGTCGCTTCACCCTGTAAAATCCTCCAAACAATCATAAAATTTCGACTGCAATTATTATTTGCTTAGCAATTCAATATTATTCAAACAATGAGGAAATGGTTGTAACTCCAGATAATGTAATTATTTAATTAAGGACCTCCTGAGGTACTTATTGAATTCCCTCTTTATATCCGGTGTATATGTTGGTATGTACGTTTATATAATCGTTCGCGACTCAACACATTGTACGTCACATTACATAGTTACATATACATGCAGGAAAACATCTTCGCAATCGCAATAACATGACAAACCGAAACAACCTAATACTAATGCTTTATTATTCACCGTGAATATCCCTCGACATCTATTGATGATAAATACATGAAACAAGGGTTAGGTTGAAATTTAAAACATATCCAACAATTATGAGGTCCCTTTATCATACCTTTACTAGAGTTTATTAAGTTTTCAGATTGTCTTACTAGTTCAACTGTATATTCCTGTCCTGACAGGTGCCCGAAACCCACGATTAAATAATACTACATAGCAAAGTGTGATCCATAAATGCAGGTATGTAGTAAATACATTACTACTTAAATTAATGGCTGTAAATTCTACTTTTCTACTCACCAATGCCAAATCCTAATAATAAAACTAGCGAGATCCTAAGTTTAATAAATTAATAATCATAGGAAAGGATAAAGTATACATACATTTAATGTATTACATTCATAGGTTGTTGTAGGTAGGCTAGGTATACAAGCTTTTCTTTTGTATTACATGTAATTTACATGATATGTAAACATGAAGGACGCACTATGCAGAGGAAAAGATTTAAATTATTACAAAACGCATGTACCAAACCAAATGACTATATTATGAGTGATCGTATTAGATTATACGAAACTAGTTTTTTGATATTGCTAATTTATAAATTTTAAGCGTCTGGGTCATTTCAAAGGAGATCATGAATGTGAACTTATTCTTCTCATATTTCCGCTTGCTTGGTTTTAAACTAAAACGGAAAATTGATTTGATTGAAAATGCATTTGGGAATCAAGAACAGAGATTTAATTTAATAGCCCATCAAAATTATTACACCAATCATATACATACCTAAGTAAGACCATACATTACTCTGACCTCATGACAATGATAAAATCATATGCAGAGCATTTCTTCAATTGTTGTTTTGAAGACAAAATTGTTTCCACTGTCCGTTTTTTACATGATGCCTAATCCATTACACGCGTGATCATATTCAACCATCACCATAATGGGTTTTGATGACATTTGGGAGAATCTATTTCGTCTTCATAACAACTCGAAACAAGAATAGTTTCGTCGCAAATACAACACCTATGTATAGCGCTGGCACTCCTTCCCCATACTACCTCATTACCCTTCCACAGAGTACGTAGGGGCAGAGATTCAAGTAATTGGGCGATCTGTAATCGCGATTAAATTATCCATTAACCGATCAATTAACCGTTCATCGACGTCAGGGGATTACCTTGCTGACATTAATCGACTTTGTGTAATTTCAATTTGCAGCGAATAAATTAATACTCAATTAATTAATCTACCATCGATTAAATGCTATTATGTGTATTAGGAATATATTTTTACAATTTTGTTGGTATAATAACTTACGCAGTATACCAAGGGTCTAGGGAAAATTGCGAAATCATGTTTCGCGAAGCGGATAAATAACCAACCGATATAATATCCAAATGAATTTACTAGTCAAATGCATAATAGGTATGCAACATTTTAATCAAAAACCGAGAGGAAGTCAAATTGGATCCCAGTGTAACTAACAAGGAAAGTCATGTGACGGGTTGGTAGTTTTTTTATTTTTTGAAAAAGACGTGATTATGTGTAGTTTACGAAAATTATAACCATTTTCCCAAATGGGAAAGTCTCACAAAGTTTTAAAAGCGCGCCCAGCCGGGCATCCGACCAGACTTTGCTCACATTTTTTCGCACATTAACTGTAACCCCGTAGTATACAAATAAGGCTTAGGACTAGGACATCTCTGTTACTGACTACAAAAATCGACCTCTCCAGTTAACTGAAAGAGATATGCTATTCAATGAAGAGAACCTTAAATAATTGGCAGCATTGGAACATGCGCATGTATCTACATACATATACCTATGTAACAGCTTTTGTAATTATATATTGGTCTAGATACGAATGAAAATTTTGACTATTCTGTGTAATTTGCTCCTAAATGTCAATTTGTTGTGTCAACACCATTACCAAATATATGTAGGATGATTCGACATCAAAGTTTAGGATAAAAGAAAGTGAAAATTGATTAATTTATCTACTAAATCTACGACCCATACAACACGTCCAGCGTTTTTCATTCAAG
>JAHZNC010000726.1:0-11608 GCA_027744095.1 Zhuqinia jingwanae | reverse complement strand
TTTCACTTTATTATACACAACTTGCTGAGCTGTTTTACGTTGAAAATGATTCCCAAGCTTATTTGCTGCAATTTAGGAAATTGTTTTCAACACGTGGATCATTGAAAATCAAGGAGACCAAAGGAATGTGGAAGCCCAAATATTTGGCGTTTAAAGGCGACCAGAGAATTTGAGAAAATTATGGCGGAGCTCCTAAAACGAGGTAATGAAACAAGATGATGAATGAAAAAAATATATCATCAGTTGCATAATGGTTACATTTTAAATCTATGCAAGTGTTTTGTTCTGTGTGAGATTTTTTATCACGGCTTCATGCATTCTTCTTCGCACTCTGAAGTGTGTATTGCGTAAAGTTACAGAGCGTGAAATCAAAGGACATAGTATGTCTTCATTGAAACTATAAAGTTGAAAGTTTTGCATTGCATATCATTTTGTTGAGAAAGGTGTGTAACCTTGATTGTTTTTCAAGTGTCAAATGTCAAGATCTTAATAGGTGAGCTAGCTTTTTCACACTTGGCTTACGCAGCAAAGTACTATATGATCCTATTAACTTTAATTTATAATGTGTTTATATCTACACTTTACCAGCAGAGGATGAAAGGATGATGCATTCTTTCATGTGTTGGAAGTATATTTATTTAATAGTATACATATACATACATCTATACCTACGTTAACAATACATGTGTGTAAATTGATGTAAAAAAAATATATGTACACATGTTACAATTACAATTTTACTAGGTAATTAAGAAACCACCAAAAGTTTAGTTTTTATTTGTGTTAACGCTTGAATGAATCCTTTCTGGTATAATTACTAGTACTTTTACACAAAAAAGAATCACAAAAAGTATTTATAATCATCCATTTTTTCTCGCTCCAATTTGTAAGCTATAAAACACATAACACATTTAGGTATTTAGAATTTTAAGTGGTCGTTTTTATTCATTTTATAATTTATTGCCTTATAATTTACAGTTTTAGCAGCTTCTTTCATCATTTCAAAAAGGAATATCTAAGTTTATTGAAAATGGGCATCAATTCGAGATGAGATGTACTATTTTTGGATGATTTATTTCTTAAAATGAGTTGACAAAATCAATTATGTATACTTCTGGATTTAAGCTTCAAGCGTTAATTAAAATATGTCAGGAATGAATACCCGTATAAGGTGTATCAAGCGTATCAAGTGCTCTAGCTACTAAAGTCAAGTCAATACTGTACACATAGGTCCATACATACTTCCATACTTTGTTTAATTTTTATGACATTTATGCGTGTGATAATTTCATTTCATCTCTTCACTTCAACAACAACAATACTATAATAAATTTCACTTTGCAATTCATTCACAAGCTTCATTTCTTTTTTTTTGTATGTAGATTTTCCCATTCAAAATGACACAGTTTTTTTTGAAGATTTTATAAAGTACCTATTAATTAAATATACAAAATGATGTGATGTAACCTCCTTAATTAGTCGAATAAAAAGTGTATTTCCCATATCCCTATAATATGCAAATGAAGGATACGTTGACATCCTCCCCCTCTCTACACACTTGCCAAAAAAATAAAATAAAAAATCCACTCGTAATAATTAATGGCAACATTTTGAGGAGAGGACGACGTGTGGGCACATGACACCCATGCAACACCACATTTTTTAAATATTTTGATATGCAATATTGTATCAAAGGATTGCCGTTTTGATAGTTACAAAAAAACACAGTAGTAACAAAGACAAATTGCAGGTTTTTCGACAATAGACCTAAGGAAAAGGATCAGAATGGCTTCCCATATCTTACAACATGCTTAATAAAATTTATAACTGCAACACGGTAGGACAGACGACCCGGTCATGTTTCTAAAGTTGTGCATGTATATGACGTTTCGTTAATAACAACAACTGCGCTACAACCACAGAAGCATTCATCCCATTAGCAAGTTAAGCATGTGCCTTCTAATTACGTCACCATTAAACATGCTTTCTCAAACACATCTCTTACATTTTAGTAGGAAATGCATGTCCCATTATTATATTGCCATGTCGTGTGCATTATGATCTGCATTTGTCTATCATCATCATCTTCAAGAAAGATGGGTTTATTCAATCATTAAAAAAAGATTACGAGTAATACAATGATGATGTATGTATTTGATGGCAACATGACTCAGCGGTTTATACGCTTTAAAGCTTTCCTTTGTCTCTTTAGTTTCTCTGTTTACGCAAACAATGTGCAAATCCAACACAATCCACCACACAGCGCACCGGTACGGTGTAGCACCATTGAACTGGTCACCACTATTACAATTATTATTATTATATGACTTAACAGATGCTTATTACCTTGTTATTAAAATTCATTGATTTATCCAAACCCTTATGTAAAAACATGGTTAAAAAAATTATTATTAGTCTACCGTTTTCTGTCCACTTAATTATCGGCACATTATAATATAATGGGTTACGAGTTTCTCTTGCATATGCAGATATTCCATATTTATAATCGTCACCCAACTCCCCTTCCTATTAATATTAATAAAAGTTTATTGTTTTTTAAAATTTAAAATATACAAAGAAAAATTACAACAAAAAAATTGTTTTTGCCTGATAAATTCATTCAAAAAGCCACTTTAAATTTCTTTATTTTTCAAAAATGCAATCATAATAAAAACTAATTGTAAGAAAAAGGGATGTGAAAGGTGTGACGTGATTCCTAATTAAAATGACAACTTCCGATTAAATCATTATTATTTCATATTACAATAATAATTAGCAGCAGATCAATGTTGGCATATTATATTAATCGTCATTTTTTCACTCCCTCGCATATACACATACATTAAAATAATTGAAGTTGATGTTCAGTTGAGAGAGAAATTGAGCAAAAATAAAAACCAAACAATCAACAGTAGCAGCGTGGCACGCAATGAATGCCATTATTGCCATTATTATAATATCTAAAGTCACAGTCAGAAAACACATGAGCATTCATTCAATCAGCGCTATTAGTCCCTTCACCCATATGGTATACATATATATTTTTTAATGAAAATTGCACCGGGCACCGGATGAGAGTACCTTGTCGTATTAGCATTTAGCATTCTCTCGTTACGTAAAACCACAAATGCAGTTTGTTATTGCAATTTACAATGCACATAAGTTGCAATTACAAATTGCTTGTTGAAAGTAAAATTCAAACAAAAAAAAACTTCCTTCCTTTTCCCTTGAGTTCCTCCTCTTCCCTATACGCTCTGCACGACATAATGGGTCTGTGCGGTTATGTCCTACACACACATACCTATCTATCTGCTCTTTTAAAACATGTTCAAAACTTCTTGTCGTTATTGTTATTAAAACACGATAATGAGACTTTGAAGAGCAGCGAGGTACACATTTTTGTTTGTTTGATACAATAAAATAATGTACGCACTACTGTTGACTGTACTGCGAGCAGAAATTTTTATTTTAAACCGGCTAAATGAATGAAGTATAGCTTTTTATTAAAAATGGGATTATCACGCTTTTCAAAGCTTGAAAATCGCAGCTTAACATCGTTACAACGTAATTTTTCTTTGGTATCAAGCCTGTCATCATCACTCATATAATCATAAAAGGCATTATGAAAATGCACAAGACTACCTTAATATAATAATATACAAGTCTTACAACAATAACAACAATGCATTATATGCATCCTGTCGTAATAATATCATAACTTATTTTCAATTTCTTATTTATTGCTGTACTAATGGACATAAACGATCTGCATCAAATTTTTTTTTAAACTTTTTACTTTGTATTTACTAATTCAGTACTATCCCCATATAAAGCATAGCGAGACAGGATACATGAAGGATTCTATCACTACTACTATAACCAAAAACAGGCATATATCACATTCCCAGTAGGTGTAAACAGGTATTTTTTTTTGCAAAAAGGGGTAATTGGTAATTCGTTGAGAGTGTTTTTACAAACACAAAATAATACATCCTGAATTCATCAGTCATATTATTACGTATTTGAATCAGCAAAAAATTTATATACGACATTCCTGTATTGATATTTTCTGCTTCGTATAACCTATCAATCTAGAAACCTGTCGTATTTATAAATTAATAGGTAGTAGCCGGTACCCCCCTCCATGACATAACATATCCGACCCTGCAACTTATGTATTTATTACCGTGATCAGAATTCATGATATTCTTTTTATGATAATTGGTGAGCACAAACTCTCAAAAGATAACACCGTACTTTTTATCTTGTGTACATAAATTGTTTCATAATTTCATCGAAAACTGCATTGTTTTAAGGCACGGCAAATAAATACAATAGGAAAAGGAAAAAAATGTTTCGAAAAGGAATTAAAAATGACATGAAATATGCAAATAAAAGTTAACGCATTAAACTTGTATCATAAATAAGAGAATTGATGATTTGTAGGAAATGGCGTGTCAAGCCGGTTTTTTTCTTTTGGATTTTAATTTATTCATGTAAACATTCAACTTACCCACTATAAAGTCATAAATATTATTGGGATCCTCATTTGATGATCGGAGGGAGTCACTCGTTCTGTCGAGATCCAGGAAAAGGGTGAGCAGAGCTGGAATCGCTCCCAGAGATCCATACACAATGGGCATAAACCAGCTCACTGTTGAGTAGCTGAACAGCCCGGTGTTTGGTATCAAATCCATTGTAAAAATGGATAATGAATCACTTTGATTGCAATTTAAAATCCACAAATGAATGTAAAACACGACTAACTAACTAAATTTAGTCTGTGCTAAACTTTTACTATTCGTCATTGTCACTCACTTTGTTAAAAAAAACCAACAACAAAATCTCACAGGATAACTTGAGAATTGCTACACAAAAGGTTGTAAACTATTATACTAGCACCTTGACTTTGAATATTTCCAATTGAAGTGAAAAACAACATTTAATTACTGTAAATCACAGGCAATATACCGCCACAGATAAGTTTTCCTTGAAAACGCTATAAATACTTGTTGCTCATCATCAGGTGTAGGGGGTGGTGAATTTAGTGAACACACTGTAGTAGAAGGTGATCACGTACAAACAAACTGTGCTAAATTAGCATAGGTTATCTATTAGCTTTGTGTGCTATCAAAATAATTGCTTCTTTTGGTATATGGCTTTATTGACTTCCAGCGTCCCAAAATAAAGTTTTCCTACAACTTTTCTTCACGTGCGCACCACGTACTCACGGCGGCCCTTGGATATACAGTCAACAGTGTTGACTCAACACTCAACACATTGCCTCTGGCGCACCAAAATAACCACTAAACTGTAGAAACGTTACTGTAATAGTAATTGGAAATATACTTGTGTTGGTTTGAATGAAATAAATGTCCACTTTTTTGTTAATGGTATCTCAAAAGTCCAATTATATATGGGTTTAAACAAAGTTTTCCACTTTTATTACTATTATAATTGTGGTCTAAGATATAGTTTGATTACAACAATCAAACATTTTACATGGAGTACTGATGATCAGGAATAAGGATAATAATATCAAGTCGTCATCGGACACCCAAATCAACTACATTTTTTCCTACCAATTCTTCTTTTTTTTCATTGTTTTCTAAAATAATAATTATGTTTGTATGCAAATCAACTTTTTGCTTCAAACCTCCTCACACAGTAGTCCAGTAGTAGTGGTAGAATCATTTTCTTCTGACCCTTCCACACTCTTCAGCAGAAGAACTGTTCACTGTTGCATGTGTGTTACTGTGTGTTGCTGTAGTACGACTCGACGACAGACGACACTGTAGCAATATGTAACAGTAGTTTTTGCTTGCTCACTGCTTGCTTGTTAGTAAAGAGGCGTGTGGCCGGAAGATTATATTACGAGTTGCTCAAACGATTCCTCAACACAAAAAAAGGGTTACGCATAAATAATACGTGCACGGTCCCGCAGGAATGTATTTTTGAGGAATTGACAAGGCAGTTACAAAGTGTCTTCTACTAATACAAACACTACGGCCCACATTTTAATAACCAAAAACAAATGCCAAGGTCAGTGTGGTTGTATTCTCCTGCTCGTGCGAGTGGTTTGCTTTGTGGTCCAGTAAGTCGTCTATCTAAAGGGTTGAAGCATATTATCTATCCACAATCAAGTCATTAGTATTATTATCCGTACTTTGTAAGATCAAGAAACTCCAAGAAACTCCAAGATCCCTTTCATAAAAAAAAATGTTAAGCCAAAAAAATCAATTGCACTTTTTTATCTACAGAGAGCCCAATCTAAACTGGTTTTTTTGTTTTGCATCCTTCACTCTTAGATATATGTATACGTAGCTCACATAAAACAACTTGCAGTTTTTTTTTCACTTTTGGTAAACAGGTAGGTTATGGTTGATACACTAATGCCAGCATATGACAATAAAAGTTATTATATTTTGGGGGTCTTCACCGGCTTTATAGTTGGACTGGAGTTATTCACTTTGTTCAGTGACTGCCATAATAACTGCAATTAGAGACATTGAACAAAATTCAATGGCTGCTGTTTATGGTATTGTGTGAGAATACGATACTGTAGATTGTCATTATGATTCCCTGTTGAGGTTTTCTTTTCCTTGATTTTATAAAGAGGAAACCTCCTGGAAACCCCCGGCGGATATAGTGATGTGATGAGGATGGAATGAATGGTAGTTTATTGGATTTTATTTCAAATAACACACATGATGACGAATAAATGTGTGGTAGAAATAAAAAAGTGTGTTTCTTCTCCGCAATTTAAGGTTGTTGTTGCACCAAAATGAATCTGTACAAAATAAAAGAAGTTTGAATTTTTTTAAAAATCAAATCAAATGAGAAAAAGAATAAAGAATACAATAAAGAACAAGTTGGTACATCCTCTTTCAGTCCACCTCACTTGATTTGCATATAATTACTAATATTCCATTTAAAGTAACAACGTGTTGTAACATTACAATATCGTCATCATCTTCATCATCTTCATCATCATATCATAATATATATTCCTATTAAACTGTGCATGAAGTATATCCTCACGTTTTCAAAAGATGAGGTATTCCTTTAAAAGAATATTTGTACCTCTCTAAATACAATCATGTACAAATGTGTCAGAGTTTTATTTTGAAAAAATACGGTATGCATTTTGTGATGACGATTAGGCTTGGCCAATAGCATATAGCCAGATAGACAAGTGTTTTACAAGTCATCAACCTAATATTCATAATATCATGTAATTATGGGCAATGTTATTTAGCAGAGTGTAACATGAGTTGCATTGAAAAATTTGTGTCACATTTTTATTATCCCTGCCTCGAGTTACCTTTTTGGCAGTTTTTGTTACTTAATATAGATCGGAGGTATGTCCGGATGCTGATAAAAACAGATATAAACGATTTAGTCTTTTTTTTTTACGATGTTAGCCAACTCATCCTCCACGTCATTATTACATGAGCCCATATAACGAGCATCACATTCCCTTCCAAAAATAAAATTAGCAATTATTTGTTTCTATTCAGTCATTTTTATAACAAAAACCAAAACCTCAAAACCACTTATTTAGAAGGAAAAAAATGGTGCAGTAGAAGAGAAAAAAAATGGTTTGGTTTATTGACCAATGCCGGCAACGGCAAAACTTCTATCTACTATTTTTGGCATTTTCATTTTCTTTCAGCGATCACGCATATTGCACAAAACAGAAAAGAATATATAGCTCTATACACATTTAAGTGCAATGTAACGCAACATTAAGAACGGTAACAAGATAATAATTGTAGTTTCCTTGTGTCAGAAAAGTCATACAATAATATAAAAAAAGGATCGTTGCTACAACTTCATCTTTGACTATTAAAAACTTCTCATATGGATTACTATGAAAAAAATGGGCCAATTTGTGGTGGTAGGTTACACATTAAATTATTATCATCACCAACAGTTTAGCAGATTTGTTTCAACTGCTCAACTGATAACCAACCACGTGCTATTTTTTGTACATTTTCGTACGCTTTTAGATACATTTTTGTACGTTACAAAAAAAAAATTAATGTGCCTACCTAATGATATGTTATTGGGATCTGCATATAATTCATTAATATATGGTTATCATATATTAAGATTAAAAACCTATCAGTGTGCTCACTCACCACAATTCATTTTTGTCTATTCGTAATAAACCAG
The DNA here is from genome assembly GCA_027744095.1 of Zhuqinia jingwanae. Taxonomy (NCBI): domain Eukaryota; kingdom Metazoa; phylum Arthropoda; class Collembola; order Entomobryomorpha; family Paronellidae; genus Zhuqinia; species Zhuqinia jingwanae. The sequence continues at coordinate 3,430 of JAHZNC010000726.1, read as the reverse complement.
ACAAGTATATAAGCTAGGTATTAAATTGGACAAATCAGCCAAAAGAAATTTGTTGGAAAAAAAAATCTTTTACTTTCAATAAAAAACAATTGCCTATGTACTGACATTTGTATTCATGTTATGTATATGCATTTAAAATATTCAGTGATTGCAAAAATTTATATAATAGTTGTAGGAAGTTTTCTTTTTAAAAAATTACCTGTTTTTTACAGCAATCAGAATAATGTTTTATTTTATTTTAAATTTTGTTTAAAGTTTTTACAGCAAAAGATTAATCGTAAATATTATTAAATTATAAAATGGATGCACGTGTAGCAGCCGACAGATTTGCAACAAAAAGAATTTTTCAAAGATTTTTTTCGAATTTTTTCACATAAAATCTTCTGCAAATATGGTAAAATAGCCATCAGCAGCATACAAATCACCATCACTGTCAAACGTTTACTTATTATTCAAACCATAATACGCAATATTATGAATTTCATAATATTATAATCATCACATATAATCATTACTGTCGCTAACCATTTATATTAAAATATTGACGTTTTTTTTTGCTTGTGGTTAAGTAAACTAAATCTATTTTGTGTTTATGCGTCATGTTCTGTTGTATAGCGGTGGTCTGGTTTATTATTATTATTATTGTGCAGCAGACTATTAACACCCCCATCATCGCAACCAAAAAAAACAACAAAAACAATGACAGCACAGTGACAATGTATTGCAATTATTGCATGCATGCAAGTCGTGATTTAATAATCACATCCATTTACCACAAACGTTAAAGCAAAATGAAGAAACACCTTTTAGTGGAGGGCTCCATCAACAACATAGGTAAATATGAATGCTTTTTAATCGGTTCGCTGAATTCTTTAGTTGATGCCCTGCATTTAATGTAGGTACATTATGACATTAAATATTTTAAAGATGTGTCATCGTCTCTCTCCTCAACAACAGAAGAAACTGAAAGTACAAGTTGACTCGTACATCGCACACACATGCATATTATTTGCGCCTGCGTCCTTCATTAATATTAAGTACAACTTTTCTTGCCGAATATTATAAAATATAATAATAACTGCAATATAGTCTCTTACAGAAAATAGCAGCAGCGGCTTAGTTTTATGCAAAAAGATCACATTTAAAATCAAAATAGCAAAGCTTAGATTTTATAAACGTGTGTGTGTAGCATGTGTTAATGTATACCTTCAACTGCACAGGAATGTTTTCAATTTTCACGCAAGTAAGTAGGTGCTTCAAAATTGAGATTGGATTCACGTTGATAAATAGAGATAAAGTGGCACTTTTAGCACGATTTTTGGATAAAGATTTAATATTTCAGAGGATTTTGATGAAAAATAGATGCACATGTTTGATAAAAATATAACGTCATCCTTCTCACCATCAATCATGGTTCATGATGATCTTAACAAAATGATACTAAAAACTTACTCACTGACACTCAACAACATAGAAACACAAGCACTATACTACCCCACTAAAAACCAACCACTTTGTCACTCTGTGAATAATTTTGTGCATCTGACGCAGCTTCATCGAGAGACGTCACATTTTGTAGAAGATGCAGTAACGTTGACAAGATTACCAAATAATAATGCAAACCGCAATTGTGGGATAAAAATATATATAGTTCCGATGACTGATGGGAATGGGGAGATGATCGCCAATAATAATCAAATCATTTACTTTCATACACTCAAACAAGGAATTATATAATTTCTACAAAAAAATAATAATGATTTTTTATGCAAAATTTACTTTTATGAAAAAAGTGGACAAATTCAGTAATTCCTTTTTAATGAAATAATGGTGATGATATGGTGGTGGTGATGACTCACAATCAAAGAAACGAAACAAAACGCGACGAGCACATTTTTTTGCCCAATTTACCAATCATCAAAGAAGCACATGAATGAATGAATGAACAAATTGGTAACAGTAACAGCATTCTTTAGTCAAACTTTTTTTTTTGCATCCGCTTTGCACTAACAACTACAACAATGAGTGTAACAATGATCACAGATAATCATACAAACATGAACTGATGCCGAAGAAGAAGAACAACGGCAGAAGTAAAAATATAAAGTAAATCTGAAACAGAGAACAAGAAATTACAGGTTTTACAAATACTATTTCACATTTGTTTCCTTACATAGATGAGCATATTATACATAAAACGACTGCACGACTTTATATTTAACTTTAACTTCTCAACTTGCACACACAATAACAATCATCAAATCAGTTTAGTTATACACAGTTCCTCTTTTTTTTCCTCTTAATATTATGTGTTTTTGCATGTATACCTCTGCATTACTTAATAATGTAAGCAATAATGATAATACCTATACCTCTGCTGTTCTCTGCAGTAATGATATCATTTCTTGTGATCGCTTTTTTTCTTCTTTTTTCTTAGTCTCTGTAGCAATATTAGTACTAGCTGTTGTTGTTGGCAATGTTGTGGACGAATAACTCACATTGTATTATTATTATTATTATTATGATTATAAAAGTACGGCACATATAGCAATAATGTGTCAGGTGCTTGAGGTGGTGTTATAGTAGTGCTCTCGATAATCCCATTCTTCATAATATTGTTATCATCATCAGCATCACTGCATTTAGTATTGTTGCCTTTACTCCTTTGTTCAGCCCTAAGAACGATGAAAGGGGTACATGTGTAGTAGAGTTAGGATATAATGCTTCTTTTCTTCCATGTAAAATAACTTAATATAATATGATGTTTTGTTGCTGTTGTGCTTGATTTGCTCTTATACTCCATATTATATGTATATATTTTATTATATCGTGTACACAAATAAATGCACTAATAATGCTTATGGTAATTTTACTAGTTAAGCAAAGTGAAACAAGTGGTGGACATGCACAGCACAACACACACAAACACAAACAGACAAATTTTTACTGCCTATTACTGAATGCCAAGAATCTTGCTTGAAAGAGCGTCTTCTTGCAACACACAATTGTAATAAACACACATATATCCGTATCCTCACCTTCGACAAACAGTTTCCGATTTCACTTTTACCAAAACTATGTAGTACAGAAATTATGTGATGATGATGTCTGTTTGACTGTGCCTTGCTGCTGATTTGAGTGTAAATGCAAATGTTCGCCTACGTCTGCCTGCTCAAGATATATATTTTTTTATGCTGGTGGTGGTGGTGACGAAGGTATCATCATCACAGTTATCTATCACACTACACACACGGCAGCTGGCAAAGTTAACTATGAGGTTTTAATTGTAGATTTTAATAATGTGTGTGGAAGGTAGAATAGAACAAAGTTTTTTTTTTCGTCAGTATGTGAAAAAGATAACAATGTGTACAATGTACAACAATGTGCAAGTGCATAAGCTTATTATTATGCATTACATTACGTATTATAA
>JAHZNC010000725.1:0-13756 GCA_027744095.1 Zhuqinia jingwanae | reverse complement strand
AAAAATGTGGGTACGGGTAAGAGATGGAGGAAAATCGAGAGAAACGGATACAAGCCAAGGTCCTTGTATGTGTGTGTACGTACCTACCTACATACTCTTTTTACTTTGCGTTCATCTGTTCTGGCATATTTATGAGCTCGCAAATTTCATCATGAGATATTTCTGGGGCACTCTGAGAAAATCTTTGTAAAAGGTATATCAGCAATGCGAGATACAAACAACTGTGTGAGTTTATTACATGTACCGACTTTATATTTTTCGTTCGTGCCTGTCATTTTCTCCCGACTAGTGTATGTACAAACGTGAAAAACAGAGAGATGCTTCTGCTGCTGGTGCGGTGGTATCTCTAAAACGGTTTATGTTTTCATCATCACCGGAAAATAGTTCTGCTGGAAAATAGAGGTAGCAATGCAGCTGGTAATAATATGAATAATAAAAAAATATCATGCACATCACGTAATAAAAGGAGGTGCCCTACAGGGACGGAATGACCTGTATTACAGCTTATAGGATAATATAGGAATAGATAAGCATAGCTTGTGCTTAGGAATAATTTAAATCTTTATGTCACCTGAGACAATTGAAACAATGCTACCACTTATATACACCTACTAGTCTTGTACACTTGGATTAAAGTGGTATTTCCCTTGCGGCTAAGACAGAGGAGGAAGAACAAGCGAAACCTGTATATATATTTATTTTTTTGGCAAGGGAGGGGAAACTTTATAAGTGCCAGAGCAGGTGCAAGTTTAAAACAGAAGGAAGGGTAATAAAAAATATGCTGGATGGAAGATAGGTTGACTTGTGGGAGTGAATTGATGCAGAAGCTTTATTTTGAAGGTGTTATTGTATACAGAACCCTGCATTGCACATGCCACCTCCACCACACCTTTTTTGCATGCCGACGATGACGACGACTAGGATGAAGTGGAAAACCACTGATTAAATGAATATGAAGACATTCGACAATAGTCGTCTTGCTGATATTGTTTTTCTTGCTGCGTCTGCTGCTAGTGGTGGTACAGGATTTTGGTTTGGTTAGCCAGTTTTTTTTCCATCCAGCCAGATATACATAACAGCAAACCTGTTAGTGAACCACTACATTTTGCTAAATCTATGGGAGCAAGATGATGTTAAATGTTCCAATTCCAATACTTCACCTACACATGCTATATTACTCTGTTAAGATTGTTTGGCTGTTTCCACCATCATCATTCCACTGGAAAGGAATAGTAACAAGTTAGGAATGTGCATGTTGTTGCCGCGGTTAGAAACTGGAAAGTCATTTTGATGTTGATGATGATGATGAGAGTTTAATAAAATGTGAGGTATTTTGTGAAAGGGAGATTATATGCTGCGCTATATTAGGCAGCTCTATTTAGCTTATTTTCCTTAAAAACCCACCACGACACACTTTTGAGTAACTTCCTGTCTGATATCCAAGTTGCGAAGGTTGAGCATTTTGAACGGAAATTGTATTTTCACGCAATCAAAACACAATTTTTACGCTGTTTTGCCTGTTTAGGCCAACTTGACCAATTTCCCTCTGAGCCACTGGAAGAAAAGCGCGCCACACACATTTATACATGGTATGCATAAGAGCATGCAAAAGAATGACTTACTTTGCCAATGCTGTACTCATGATTTGGCTTCCTCGTCCAGCAATGCGTTTTTAGCGAAATTTCCCTGGCCGAGTCATGGGTGCTCACTTTCAACCACTGTTTGTACCACAGCAGTTCACAGTCGCAAATTAGTGGATTTCCTTTTTTTATATAGAGAGAAACAAGAAAACAACATGGATACTTATTTTTTTATGCACACACATTATTTCCCGTCGTCGTAAATTTATCTTTACACATTTGTTCTGTCCATTTTCATACATTCATGAAAAATTGCGTTTGGGAAGAAGAATAAATCAACACAAATATTATGCATGCATCACACCACCCCAAAAAAGAAGAAAAAAAACTAATGGTCTTGCCAAAAGTATAAGTAGACAGAACACAAAAAAATATATATTAAAAATGATAAATTGTTAGGAATGACTGTAAGGGTCATAGTCATGTGAGAATCAAATGTTGTAGTAGGAGTGTTAGCCCAAAAAAATTGGTTACCTGCCAGTTAAAAAATAGCAAGGCAAATATATATAGACATAAAAGTGGAATATTTTCATTTTCACTTTCTACTGAAAGAAAAGCAGAGAAAATGGAAGCAAAGAACGCAATAGAGAGTGAGAGAGAGAGAGCGAAAAAACAATTTTCTTTTAAAAAGTAATCTCATTCTCTCTATTTTACTAAATAATGAAGGGATCACAGAAAGAGAGAGATAGAGAAATAGGTGGAAACATTTAGCGGGAGTAATGAAGCCCTCCCAGGAGTGAACTTTAATGAATACTTTTCTTTCTCTTCTGATGCTGCTGCTGGTCTACTACAACTGCTACGATGACCAAAATCAGAGTAGACAAGAATGAAAATTGAGTATTTCTCTCAAACAGCTCAGCGGATACTGTTTCCCTCTTTCGCTTTAAATTTCTCAGAGAGAAATGGAGAAAGAGAGAGAGAGAAACGAAAAGAGAAGTATGTTTTTTTTACACAAAACGCTCTATTAACAAAACTACCAAAAAAAAAACAACGTTCACACAACCTAACCATTTATACGTCTGTTAAGAACGAAAATGGGTAGTTAGTTGGTAAGGTTCATACAATGAAAATAAAACCTCGATGGTTTCCCCTCACAGAAATTGTTCACATGAAAATACATTGTACCTACATCAATTTCGTTTCTTTGGATTAATTTGTCCATAACTATATATTAGATAGTTGTATTTTACCTTGAACGTCGATAATCTGAACGCTGTCAAGGATGGGTTGGAACACATCCCTCATCAAATGCTGGAGTTTGTTATTTCCCAAGAAAATATGATCCAAAGAATGCATTTCTCCAAAGACAGTTAGCGGAAGTGAACTGATCCTGCACACAGGAGAGAAAATAAATAAATAGGTAAACAAATATGTAGAATCTCATAAGTTTAGATGCACGTGCATATTTCTTATATATTATCCTTCCATACTACCACCATTTTTTGCTTTCTTTTCTTCACTTTCCCCAGCATATCCTGAACATCATTTTCTACATGTTGAGTGAGGAAAGCATCATTTCATCTCAACTTATCTCTCTCTCTCTCACTCTCTCCCACACACACACACACACATACACACAACTTTCAAGCAGCTAGTCAATTTGAGTCATTATAAAATACTTTACCACTCCCGCACACATAATGGGTTTAAAAAAGTATTTCCAGCAAAAAAAATGTCGTGGTGTGTATCAGCATCGTCACTGATGCATAATATAACGTATCCAACTCTGCATTTCCATTTTCCTCTTCATCATCATCAACATCATCAACAACTTCATCCCACTTTACTTTAAGTGAGTTGAGTTAATGTAACAAGCGTAGTTTATTATATCATCTTGTCTCCTTCCATCTCGTCTGCATATAACACAATCTACCGTTTGCCTTTTACTTGAATTGTCGTCTTCTTTATCAGCCAAGTATGTACTGTGACTGTATGTATGTATGTCATTCTTGTAAACGCTCTTTTTTCTTCTCCCTCTCATGACTCATGTAACATAATAGTTTTGCATTTTTTTATGAAGTAAAAAAAATTTTGTCCTGCTGTTTTTCTACGCATGACGATGATGATGCTGATGATCTCTCATGTACTTACTATGACATTGGCTGTTGTTACCTTAAAAAATGGGACATGTTCGTTAGCTTGGGAAATATAAAAATCCGACCTAAGTGTGTGGATACATCCAACATGTAATCCTTCTCTGTGCACTCTTCGTCTCATTCTTCTAAGGTAAGTGGTCCCATTTCTCCGACAGTAAATGCAATTTTCTAAAAAGGAGATTGTGCAAACATAGCGACCCGAGCAAAAGGCATTCATCGTCATCATCATCGTTATTCTCGTTGTCGTCTCTTCTAAGCTATTTTCCTGCTCGTTTTAGAGTGGCGTACACTACTTCCGATCTACTCACTTTACTCACTTTGTTTCTCTCTGATTGTAAGCAGGGATGTTGGTATCTCTCTATGCCTTATTTGCTTTACAAAAAAATACACAACTTTTAACAGGGCTTTGTCATTACCCGCTTTACAGGGTTTTGGATTTTTCAAAGCATTAATGTTTTTGTCCTGTAATCATCACGACCACGTTTAAAAAAATAAAATCTCTTAAAACAAAGTGCTCAGGGTGATGGTGAATTGAGTGAGTGAGCACTCCTGCAATCCAAATTATAATTCCCTGGGAGCTGAGTGCGGCTGTACGTTTCTCAACACCCACGCACTTCGGGAGTAGTGAGCCTTTTAGATATCAAGCTAACGGCTCAATTGAGTGGAATTGTTAGATAAATGGGCAGAGGAAGTACACTTCTTAATTATCTGCCTTTGTTACCGCCTTGGCATTGTCTTATATGTTCAAAATAAAATAAAACATCTGACTTTGACTTACTGGTTGTTTTGAAGATAAACAAATTTTACAGTTTTCCCGAAAGTAGCAAAGGCGTCCTCCTTGATTTTCGGTGATGTTGTTCTTCTTTAAGTCAAACTCTTGAAGTTTGTGCATATTTTTGAGGGCCTCAGTGGGAATTTCACTAATGCTGTTGTTTGCCATTTTAAGCCATTTCAAGCTACCTGTATACATACATAATTAATAATAATTACACATGCATAGAAGATCAAAGAATAAAGGTTTCTAAAAGCACATTGATTTCTTTTCAAAAATTATCTGGAATTATAAGAGAAGAAAATATATTCACACCTTCGATGCCTCTAAACGCAGTATTGTCCATCTTGTTAATCCGATTACCCTCCAAGTCCAACTGACTCATTTGATTTCTTTTCAAAAGTTATCTGGAATTATAAGAGAAGAAAATATATTCACACCTTCGATGCCTCTAAACGCAGTATTGTCCATCTTGTTAATCCGATTACCCTCCAAGTCCAACTGACTCACTTTAGTCAACTGATTGAAGACAAAGTGTCCCAATTCTTTGATAAAGTTATGGGAGAGTTTCAAAGAGTCCAGATTTTTCAGCCCTGCGAAATCCTGCTCGGAAATTGAGTGAATTCGGTTCTCTTGAAGATCCAAGTTTGTAAGGTTGGCCAACTTGTTTATCGCCCCGGTAGGTACAGATGTCAAGTGATTGCCTCCGAGATTGAGAAACATCAGGCTGTGTGGAGTACATATGTAATAATATATATTATGTATGTGTGTGTGAACATCCAAATAAAATATATAACATTATACATTAGTAATTTAACAAAATGTTGGTTACAGTTGCAATGCCCTAAAAGTAGATACAGTAGAAAGTAGCTACACGTGAGTACGTACAATGCAATGTGGTAAATGAATGGTGAAAACTTAATTTAGCGTGTGATACTGCTTGTATGGGCATAAAGGATACATGAACCAATTTTTTTTTGCCTTGTAGTAACGGTAATTTCCACGGTGGTGATTACGCAACACAGCAGCAACTTTGATGAACATGACGTTTGCTTAATAAGCATTCAGAGCCAGATAAGTTTTTTTTGGGGGTATTGCTTTGTTTGTTTGCTAACCTCTCAAGTCCAACAAATGCTTGTGGGTCAATCCGGGAAATCCTATTATCGTACAGGTACAAACGCACCAGTGATTTCATTCCTTCGAAAGCCTTAGGCCCAATGACGCTGATGTTGTTATGGTTGAGTGTGAGAAGCCTTGTTACATGCAGGTGTCTCAGTGCCGGAGTGGGAACAAATTGGATTCGATTTTGTGGTAAATCAAGTAGCTCCAATTTATTCTCCAAAGCGCTCAATGATGACTCCTCCACCACGGCCAGGTCTGTGTTGATCACAATGAGATGCCGGATGTCCAAACCTTTAAAAAAATATATAGAAAGTACAAAGTAAAATAAATAATGTATCTCCACATGCATCGCCAGCAAATCTCAAATGCTTGTCTAATTGTGTTGTTGTACAGTGCTGATTAAAGATAGCATGTATGCTACATGTATGTGTGCCGTTTAAAAAAAAAACCACAAGAGATTAAGCAATCCCAGTAGTTTTTCATTTTGAAAAGTGTTTTGTTTCCCCTCCTTGTTAACAATTTATGCATTTGTCCTTTGTTCACAAACAGTGCAATCCGTGTTAAACAAGGAGTAGTATACAAGCATGTTACCAAAACCAACATGTTTTTCGAGATAAAATCCTTTGAAATGCCCGTTCCATTTCCTAAAAGTGTTTTAAATTCAGTATCTATACTTTCATGTGTCACGGAATTATCCAACTTTGTCCAAAGAACAATAACATACATACTTATAGTTTTTTTGTAGTCTTGTCCATCTTTTTTTCATTTTGGTCATTATTTATATATAAAAAATCCACGACAATTGGCCAACTTAAATGGGCATATATCATACATACCTTACATATATATGTAAGTCAAGTAGATATGAATGGTTTCATATTTCTGACAAATTTGTAACTTTTTTTTTTCAAAAAATAAAGCAAGTTTGGTACAAGAAGTACAAGAAATAAAAAAGTTTTTTGTGGACAAACGATGAATTCGTGATGTTGTTGCTTGCTGCAAAGCAGATAAATACGTTTTTGTGTATGTGTTTGTGTATTTAATTTATTATTGATGATGACCTGGCATGGTACATATTGTGTAGGAAAAGCGTATTGGAGGAGTATAAGTAAAAGTGCAAAGAAAAAAAGGCATTGGTTTGCTCACTCATGAAAAATCCATTAGGAATTCTGGCCACGTGGGACTGTCGAACGGTTAGGTAATTGATGACTACTTCACGCTCGCGAAAGAATTTCATGGCATTGCCCACATCTTGCAATTTTGTTCCCTCACATGTGAGCACGACACCGTCTTTTTTGGCTGCACAATCACAAGGCTTGTTCTGCCCAATGTCCGTTGGGCAAATGCTCCGAGACGAGCTTTCATGTAGCATTGTCATGGCGATCGTGATGATGATGATCATGCTTCTCGCGCTGACCATGGATGAGGAGCAGCTCCCACTCCCCAACACTGCCATTCTCCTCTTATTTTATGTATATATATTTTTTCAAACAAGGCTGCTTATTGCGTTTCTCCCGTTTTTTTACTCAAAATAAAAATAAAATAAAAATGAAATTCTTGGAACCAGCCGAGGCACAGAAATAATAAAGAGATGAAAAGTTACAGGCTTCACTTCTCGGTTGCTTTCTTTATTTGAGTAACTGAGAACTTTTCACAGCCCATTCGACAGAATAGCATCTGAAATGTATAAAGCAAACATACGTACAAAAATTAGACTTGAATTGATCAAAGTTTATTTAAATGCCATTCATGTACATACAAGTTATATATATGTATATATTTAGAGAGAGTTCACAAACTATATGAGAAAGGAGAGAAAATAATGATAGCATGATATATCAAGTGAGATATTGAAAATAGATCGTTGAAAATCATGGTTTTTTTTAGTTCAACTTTGCTCTTTTCTTTTAAAGGGGTTTGACGCCGGAAGCCTTCCCTTTTTTGCAACCAATGACGGGAGCCTTTCAATTTGCTTCAAGAGCTTAGCGATTTATTTCAGTTGTATTGTCGTGTTCAAATATAAATAGATTATAATGTCGGAACAAAAATGCGTGGGAATTCACATTCTGCAGAGTACAGACCCGTGTACAGGTATTTCCACATATATTTTTTTAGCATTTATGTTTTTTTAATCTTGTACTCGCAGATATATTACACATTCACAAACATTTTGTTTGACGACCACTGTAGAAACAATTTCACGTTTATGGTGTATGTATAACTTCACAATCTTGACATATACTGCTTTGATTATGAGAATTGTGCACATCCAAAAAGTACAGCAGATTGACTCATTTGATCTTACTTTTTTAATTGACTAGTCTGATTTAGCAGACAAGTCTGGATGCATGTTTTTCTTTTCAATGGAAAAATGATTGTACTTTGCCTTTTTCGCTAGCTTGGTAGACCTTCTTGGTCTTTGGTGGTGCCCACTGAGTTAGTTACACTGTATGGAAGGTGACTTCTGTCGAATAAAGTTGAATCTAAATCTAAATCTAAGTTGAAGCGTGGTAGTCAATTATGCTCATAAAAAAATACTAATTTAAATGGGATTTATGTAGACATGTTGTATATATTGAAGAAACCTGGCCGAAAGACAGAGTTCATTTAATAATGTCTCTGTAAAATAAAATTTCAGCACTTTTAAATAACCATTTAAATACCTCTTCTTGTTTTCTGATATTAAATATTAAACTCGGCAATTACTTAACGTTGACAATGTTTTACTGACGATGATAAACATACCAAAAAGGCCATCATCATCATCCGGTCAGAAAATCCTATAACTAAACAATGCACGGTGGTGGGGCGACGTGAAAATACACGATAGATAAGCTTAAATATGGAAACTTTTGCATAATTTGTTTTATCAATTCAACAACAATTTGTCTGAATGCGCAGCTGCATAAGATGAGGAATCAGCTGCTGTGTTTTATGTGATTGTGGACAATTGACGCTGTTCATCTCCAGTTCGCACTGTTCGCAGGCCATCATGCTTCAGTTGCAGAGCTACTCTCTCATTTTAATTTGAATAGTACATATACATATATAGGAGTATATATAGGAATATATATACATATATATATATGCATGTTCATCCCTAAAACTACACAATTAGTTGCAATTACATTCTTGTTTGCTGAATGGTACGAGTTGGGCACAATATGAAACGTTAAGGCTTGTTTTGGAAATTAAAACTGAATGGAGGATTGGCAAATTGTGCCATTTTTTTCTTCATTTAAATCAAAACTAAAAATTCGCAATACAATGTTTGCAAAAGTTTACAATTCTTCACCATGACCTTTTTTAGTAATATAACTGGTATTCATTTTCTACAATTGTATTTTATTTGTTCACCCATTTCTCCTACATATACCACAAAAAATATTGAAAATTTTACTCGTAATTACAACTGATTTCGATTAGTTTCATGTTACCCCACCTGCTGGTTGTAACTGGTCTATTTTGACTTATACTTCTTCCCTATATAGATTTCGCTTTGTATGTAAGATTGACATTCGAGATCGAGATACTTAATGAATTTATTTTTTCCCCATACTTATGGAAAATTCCTGCTTGGCAGTTTTACACCACTTTTAATAATATGCATTCGCCAGGAATGTCATGAGATCAAGACTTACATTACATACGTATTCTCTCTAAACATAGCCCCTCTCCAAAGATCGCCCCCCTAAAAACACTAAGCTTGCATTGCTACGTGAAATGGAGAGAATTCATTTTTTAAACTGTCTATAGAAGCATATTATTATATATGAAATAGTATTTTTATGAAGGTGATTAATTAAAACGTAACTTATTGAACGTTTATATTAATTAAATACATACAAATACTTTGTTTTTTACAATCTTAAAAATTAAATTTATAAGATTCTAAAACGACGATCGGTCATTTTCAAAAGATCGCCACTCTCCAAAGATCGCCCCTCTCTAAAGAACGCACTCCCTTTTGACTCAAGATTTCCAAAGATCGCCCGGGCGATGTTTAGAGGGAATACGGTATTATCATTATCTTTTTCGGAATGACACTTTTTTTCTTTGACCTTGACATCGTGTGTGGCTTGAAATCTCAAAGACCTAACCTAACCTTACAAGTCCTTTCTTTCTATGATGTGGTTGTCGCTTCATTGACAAAATTTTATAATCCTAATTCTTATCAGGAGAACTTCCACTTGGTTTCCCCTTTTCAAAGTGCTCTACTTCCCCACCGTCTTACTAATCATCCAACCGCACAAAATTACGAAAACCCTTACAGTCACGATAGAATTGAATTCCGTTACATATAATATGTGCATACCTAATTCCCTCTATGCATAATAATGAGGCACTCAAACTATCGCCAAACCCTGCTTCACTTCCTTACATTCAAACGACACAAACTACAGATCTAAAAGAAATTGTATTTTCCAAAACTAAATCAAGAAGAAGCATAATATTATTTCGTCGAAAGGGAGATTGTGTTGAAGATCATGCGCAATTTAAATAGCACAATTGCCTACATAGAAGATGTAAAAAGCTGGGGCTGCTACATGGAGACCTTGAAAGATGAGGCAAACAAATAACCTTTTTTTGTTTGGCGTATTTTTTAATGGTCTCCTGACCATGATGACGAGTTTATTGATACAATTTAACTTATTTATATTTATCATCATCATCATCACACCCAGTGACACAGTATTTATTATATGGACATACATAATATAGGTATTCCATACATGCATAAACATGTATTTTCTTTAGTTACAACATCAAATTCTATTCCGCGTATAAAAATCATTTTATGCAAACATGCATTGCACTTTTATCACAAATTCCTTTTTGCTGCTACATACATACATACATACGTGCCATGTTGAAATGATTAAATAATTAGATTAGTTGTCAAAATGAAGGATGATGATGGTAGTAGTAGTGATGGTGCAAGATGATCTTGATGATGACAACATGAGATGATGTGAATTAGGACACATACAAACGTCTGTTTTGTACATATAACTTATACACATGCTAACATCAACCAACATCACCATACCAGAGCCGAGTGCTCAATAACACAACTCCCTCTTTATTCATAGAAATGCGGAAAGTGAAAGCTTTTTCTTTCTCTGAGTTTGCTTTCCATTTCCATTTAGTCTTCTTTTTATATATATTGTGTATATATTGACCTGCTCCGCTCAATAAAATCCACAGATTTCTAAGCCAGCAAACAAGCTGCATAATAATAACCAACATTACAAAACTGATAACGTTTTACATTTTCTCTCGCTCTCTTTCTCCCGTTACAAATAATATTCTTCCGTAAAGATAACGTTCATAGATACGTATTAATAGCATCCATTTTCATTTCATGTTACTATCCTTGTTCCCCTTTTTACTACTTGTATCACAAATGTATAATACATGTACAATATTTTTTCATTCCATATTCTCTAACGTAAATAAATAGAAATATAAAAATATACAAAAAACTAATCTTTTGATTAAAACATGCTACACATTACATACATAGATCAACCTAGTCATAATAACATGCATTTGTAAATTACACACTACCGTTTTTTGTTATATTTTTTAAGGGAGAATGCTAACATGATATTCTAGGCGGGATAAACTTATAACAAAAACAATAGAACACCAGTGTCATGTAGTCGAGTGAGTGAGTGTGGGAGATGAGAGGGTGATGAGATCAGCAGCTAAAATTGCTGCTTTTCTGCTGCTCAGACAATGAAAATAAGGGAAAAAGTACTCACAAAAACAGCTAAATAAATATGTAACAAGGAAAAGAAAAGAGCTTTCTTTTTTCAATTTGACCTTATCCCTGTATGTGCTTTTTACGTTTTTTTTGGGCTCGTTTATATCTGATCCTTTGCCCCTTGGCATATATTATACTTTCATCATATCTTAAATATAGAGTTCTAACTACGATGCGGCCAGCATCACCTGTTTTAAAATGAAACCACCAACACCACACGGATTTTATTTTTTTTGTGTAAAAAAAAGACGCATGCTTATTCCTTGCCCCAATAAAAACTAATGTTTCAAGTATCCCTTATGCAAGCAACCGCATCGTCATAAGATTCACATAATTAATTCATCTCTCTAGAAAAGTTGAGAAATTTCATCCTAGAATGAATCGGCAAATGAAAAGGTGGGTGTCTTGTAAGCAAAAAATGGAATGTATTTTACGTCGTCTTTTAAGTACACTATCTGTCCAAAAAAAAATGATAGTTATCAAAATATTTGTTTGATGTGTTGTTTGCTAAAAAGAGGATCTCCTTTCAACGTCAAATATAACATGTAATTCTGGGTGAGTGCACAGGGAAAAAATAAATATAAAAAAGTACAAAATTTGTACTACAAATGACTACTACGGTTGTTGTTTCATGTGAAATGTTATTCGGACTGATGCGCTAACAAGAAATTAATACAGCGGAAAATATGATATTAAAAAACAGAGAGAAAAAGAGAGAGCGGGATATATATTATTATGCGTACATACATACAAAAAGGTATTCTGAAAAACGCCAATATCGTTTTTCTTTGATACAGACAGGAAAAAGCGAAACATAACCTTTTCTTTTGTGCTTGTACTCGGCTTACATACATGACTTTTTAACGTCCATCACATCATTCTATCCTATGTATTGCGTATTATTTTATCTATTTCATTATCAAGTAGCCGAACGAACCCGAAGGTTTTGGAAGGATAGTTTATGCGATCTCTTAGTAGGTCTGTCCGAGTCCTTACGTCCCGCGATTTTCTCAAAACATAAAAGAAATTTCGGAATTCTGTTTTTTTATGTATTTGAATATACGTCATTAGGGCATCTGAAATCATTATGCAGGGACTTACATACCCCCTCGCGTTCCCCCGGGGAAGCACCCCTATTGCTAAAAACGACATTTCACGGATCCCACCGGAGGTGGGTTACAAAAAATCCGAGATGTAACAGAGTTGTAACCACAAAAGGTTCCCTAAGTATTGGGTTCGAAAAAATTTCCAGATGTGAGTAACTTCTTTATGACGTTACAACGTTCTAGTTAAAACTGGACTACTACTAGGAACTGTTTACTTGTTTTGTGTTTGCCTACAGTTGTTTTATGCAATGTTCCAGCACAGTTTTGTTTGACGTTTGACGCCTTTTTTTGTGCACGCATCAAATCGCTTTACTTGATTGGATTAAATTTTTATGGACTGGTAGAGATAGATATATTTAACTTGTCCTTTTGTCTTGCTTTGTTGTTTGGATGTTTGTTTGTGTATATGAATGTATAGAAAATGATTAAATTTATTGGATTTTTGGCTGCCTAGCTCTGTATGTTATGTATATTCCTCAAAACAAAGATCCCTCGTTTTGTGTATGACAATACTGATATCATTGTTTACAGATTTCTCTCGCTTTCTCATATCCCCAACTATTGTCATTTGTTAGGACTTTTGCTTTGAAGTTCTTACAACAACAACAACAACAACGGCTGCCAACTTACTCCGCTTATGATAACACAAAATTGTCATTTGTCATCATGCTAGTGTAACTAACCAATAATAAAATCTATTTATGTACAAAGTACAAGAGAAATAATCTGTAATATTATTATTACGCTTTAAAAAACATGTAATATTATTGGGTGTGCATTACTCTTGCATCTAGTATTCTAAATACCTTGTGAACTTGCTAATAGCAATGCCGTTTTTCTTCATAATACACCTTCATTATATCTTACCAACGAAAAACCATCACCTTCTCCACTACTACTACTACTCAACAAGGGAGAGACCAAAAGAGTGTTAATACTAATTTCCATCTATTTCACCGTATTTATTTTTCGTGCAATCTTGTTAAAGATGAGTTGAGTGCATGCGGGGAAGGATAACGTGAGCGTGGGTAGCTTCAAGGGTTTTTGTGGAAACCTTTTCCTTTACATCAAGCAAAAAAAGTTAACTAGCATGTTCATAATTTTTGTTTAGCCTGTTGGCAAAATCTGGAAAAATATGTGACAAAGCCTATTCTGCTAAAATGGTATTATTATAATAGCGGTGGAAGTGGGATCAGTCTCCACCCACACGTCAGTTTTTAAATACACCATCGTATTTCAATTCCTGTGTA
>JAHZNC010000724.1:0-13594 GCA_027744095.1 Zhuqinia jingwanae | reverse complement strand
GTGTTAAAAAACCACACACAAATCTCTTTCCAACCATTTCAAAAGCGTTAAGTAAACTAGACAGAAAGGGAATTTTAATTGAAATCAAGTTAGCTTGTTTCAAAAATGAGTTTGGCGTTTAAAATTTAAAAACGTCGACGTAGTCAGTAGGCAACAAACCATGGAAACTATGTTTTCTACTAGACATATATACTTTAAAATTGATGCTTGTATATATATGACATGTGGAGTGTTAAAAAAGAAAATTAAGAGTTGAGATTTTTAAGTAAATAAATGAGAGCAGTAGTATTTGCAATATTTTTAAGTTAAAAAAAAATGTTGCTTAGCTTGTTTTTTTTCTACTCTTTTTTTGTACTCTTTGTACTTTTCAAGGTTTTATTTTTCACGGCATGACAATTAGTTTTCCTTTTGAAACGTACTCATGAAAAGAGTATTTGTCTATTTATGAAAAGGGTTGAAGAGTTCATATTTACTTTTCATGAAAGGATACTTTAGTGGTGATGCTGAGAATGCTGTTCATTCACTCCTACGGTTTTTACAATTTAAACTGCAACAAAGTTTGTGAATGAAACATCTTTTTAATTTCATGTTTCGAAAACCTTACGTACACATTTTTTTGTTGCAAGGTGTTGTAGTGGGATTAAAAGCGTTATCGTCAGTGAAATTAGCTGATTGGTATGAAATAAAAAAAAATTCAAAAGAAAGGGAATATCTGCTCTAATTTTTACGCACCGATGGTGATAGTTGTTGATGATGTTGTTGAGCAGCAAGTTGTTGTTGTTGAAGCTGTTGGAGCTGCTGTTGACAGGAACTGTTGGTAAGCCACGCTGAGAAAATTATGGCAAATGAGAGCATGCCAGCAATGGATACTGCTGCAATAGCCACGATTTTAGCCACTTGAACCATTGGAGTCGTCTTCATAGGACGATACGCCTGTGCAAAGGAATTTGATAATTAGCAACATAAATTATATTATAGTTGATGAAAGAGACATACATCACAGAATGGAATGGCATGATAATCAAGAAATTAGGTAGCTATGTATAATATGTGTGTAATGTACATTTTTAAATTATCATTTCATTTATCGAAAATTTTCTCCCGTTTTCTTGACAAGATGAAATGACAACATACAAGGTCGACCAAACAGAAGATGAACGTCCTCCTTTTACTACTACGACTAATGCTATGTATTGTGCTAATTTTCTACCGCTATGTAGTTGTTTTTTAAATCCCATTTTCTTTCTTATTTCACCAAAAATGATATTTAAAAAAAAAAATATGTTACGTGAGCACAAAACTATCTGTCATCACTTCTAAGCATTATCATTTTTTTTAAAAGAAACCCCATTTATTTAAGTTATGTAGGTATTACATCGTTAGTTTATTTGATAGCATCATCAAAAATTCAGAAATAACCGCAATAACAAAGGATTTGAAAACAAATCCTTGTAAGCATCTCATCTTGAATCTTCTTCATCTGTGCTCCTTTATTGCCTCTCTAAACGAAGACCACCATGGCAATAATGTTATACCAATTTAGCTATTTTGAGTACGTAAGTAATTTACAATTGTACCTTCTGATAAGTACTATTGTTGTACTGTTGGTGTTGTTGCTGTGCTGCCGTTGTTGTCCCCAAGGGGAAAAAATGAGAGAGAGGGGAAAAAAATTTATGATTGATGATGATGTAAATAAATATATGGCAAAACAACAATGGAAGAGTCCATTTTAAACTTGCATATTGTATGTATTGTAGGTATATGTAAGCGCTAAATGTAATACCTATATATTAGTTATCATGTCGATGCTATATAGTAGTATGAAATTGAAAATAACAAGAACGACAATAGACACAACAATATGAGATCCACGCTGTTACTAATTTTGATCCGGTGACAAGATCTTTTTTTGTATATTGGTAGATGACAAATGAACAGTTAAAAATCTAAATAAATAGTTAGCCACTAAATTTGTTGTATGCATATACGCATCATGCAGCAATGCACTCACAGTTTGTACCACAAAATCTCGTAGATACTTTTTTAAATGGTATGTATAAAGTTTATTGCAACTGATTCTTCTTCGTTTTTTACAAAAAAAAAGAACGTCGTCATCCTAACCAAAACCACAGTTTTACTTTCTGTTTCTGATTTGGATTTACAGTTGACTTGACTCAAATGAAAACGTCGACAAAATTTCATATTTAAGGTAACAGATTTAAACGATAAATTTTCAAAAGCTTCGTAAATATACACTCTTGAATAAAATGAACGCTTTAACTTAAACATAAAGGAAGGAAGGAAGGACATTTTCGCAATTTTTTGAGAATCTGTAGCACCACCGGTATAATTAAAATGGGCAATCGAATTTTCAAAAAACATTCGCAAAGTTTAGATTAAAAAAATAATGTGTTTATTAAGCAGCGGCCAATTAATGAACGTGTGAATTAAAAAATTAAAATACAGTTGGTTTGAACTTGTGTTAATTTTTTTCATTGTTGTCCTCTACTTCCGCTTTTATGCTTGTTCCGTCCAAAACTTGTGGTAATTAGTTAATTGCTTGCATATTGGCCTTGTGAATGTTGTTTTCAACAAAAAATACAAATCACTTTCGTTTTCAATCATGACGCAAACATAGCATTTATTGATGTACATGCGTGTAATTTAGAACCATGCATTAAGCGCAGATGAATGAGTAAAAACTTAAATTTTAACAACAGTGTTAGAGATAATGATCATTTTAAACTTTGTATATTACTATTAAGTTTGCTTGTGTATCGTTTTAATGTTAAAACTAATGAGTACACGAGTAAAAAATTTCATTTATTTAATTTTTAAACACTTTTTTCTTTTTGTTTGTTATCAGGAAAATTGTATCGAATTAGATTTCCTTTACAATATGTTTATTTTTATTTTGGATGTTCATTAAAAAATTAAAACTACTGCATGCCCACGATTTTTATGTCTACGGCAAGTCTATATTTAGCATTCTTTTTAAAAGCAAAGGCTTTATTTCATAGGTGAGATGAATTCTTTCTTGTAAAGTTATTCAACTGTTAAAAAATATTTTCACACTATACTAATTTTAAATAAGTGAAAAATTGGTACTAAAACTTTTTATTTCTTTGTTTGGTTCTCTCTGCAAAAAGTTGTAAAAGAATTTTGCCCACTTAAACCTGCCTTTCTAGGTATTAATTAGTGGGGTTATAAAAACTACGAGCAAAAATGTGCACTCCTCGTGTAAAAAGATACTTGTTATTGGAAATATCTTGAATTTCGTCCAAACCTGGACAACATTAAGTCTCAACATTTATTTCAGTGTCTTCGTAAGAAAAAATGTATACCTATAATCGTTATATTATGCATCTTTGCATGCTAGGCAAGTAGCAGAACAAATAAAACTTCTTCGTAGATTATCTACAATTACCCATCTATTATGTTGGCTTGTTGTACATACATAAAAGAGTCTTTAAAATCACTTTTGCTCATCTTAAAATGGACATTAGCAAAGTAAAATTACTAGTTTTCACATAATAATTTTTTCAATGAGCTCAGTTCTTATCACCCTTATTTATGATGAGAGGGTTATATAGCACAAGATTTTGGGATTACTGTATTCATTATGCTATTCACATTTGAACCATTTTTTTCTTCATTTTTTACTTTCTTTTTATAAATAAAAGATTATGATTATTATTAGTCAAGATTTACAATCTCAATATACAGATATATTTTTGTTTCATAAGTTAGTAATGTTGTTGTTATGAGATACTTACGTACAAGACTCATGTTTCAACCTTTTATGCTTCTCTGTCGTCATCTGATTATCAAGATGAAAAACATTGTTTGAACACATTAAAACACTATCACATTAGGTTGAGAATAATTGTTCAATTTAAAGTTTAGATCAAAGTCCACCTAAATATCCCAAAATTATATACTTTCATCCTTATTACTAATTTGTTGAATTAAATATTTTTTCATCCATTATATAAAAGCTGGAAATACATTAATTTGGAAAGTTCATGAAAATCCGGATCAAAGAATTACGGTTGAGCTGACAGTGACAAGTTGTGTGCTCGTTTAAAAATGAAAGGTTTCAGATAAACAAGGATTAAAGTTAAAATGTTTTGCAGTTGGAACACATAAATGGCTACATCATGTTATTGTGTACTCATATTCATTGTCACTATTTCCGGTTTGTATTTCACGTACTCGAGTCTTTCTATGATGCGCATTTTATGCATGCATTGTATGTGCTGCTGGTGTGAGTCAACAAAACATGACATGGTAGTAATAAAGACAACCCGAACCAAAAATGGTAATTGTGCCCCAATTACACATACATGACAGAAGATTTAGAAAAAAGGGTATTAGGACAATAAGATATAAAACAGGAATCATCCCAATTGCTAGTGACCCATGTCATGACATTTTGCATCTAATAAGCGAACTGAACTGATTCATCAAATAACAATAACGCCAGCTGAGTTACAATCAAATTCAGAGTGTAGTGAACGAATTGAATAGCAGTGATTTCCTGTTTGCCTGCGTGCCATTATCATTGATGCTGTTAATTATTTCTGTTTCTGTGCACTATCCTGTATTTAATGGCGCAGCTTATTTTTGCTATTATATCAATTTATCAAACACATCACCATTACCATCATCATCCGTATGATATCCGTATCAAAGTAAATTTAATCGAATCTCATTCAATAGGGAACAACATCAAAAATACACATGTGTGCCATTCACTTTTTCATTGTTGCTCACTTTTTTTTTGGCTAGTAACCAAATTAATATTCTTTCTTTTTCATAGTTGGGGTTACGAGTATTAAGTACCTGGGAATAGGATATTGTCGAATTGATTGAGATTGAGTTCAGCAGAAAATGAGATGATACCCATTTTAGGAGTTTGAATTTTTGTCTCTACGGCAATAAACTTTCTGATGTGTTGTGTATAGCGCTCTTAAATAGTTCAAAAATAGTTTTTAGATAACAGAGATAAACTAAATCTTCCTTGTGCATAACTACATACCTACATAAAAGGTAGACAATAATATATAGGGGAAAGGAAATGACTTTTGACTTGTTATATTGCAATATGTCATGTTATGCTGATGAGTTGGTTGGTACAACATGACATATGACATGGGTTTAAACTTATCTCAACACTCTAAAAAATAGTAGCGTGGATAGATGGATGCTCTCTTTATGAATATTATTTAAATAATAGACACCAGGAGATAACAATTAAGTCGCTGATGATGATATGGATATATTTGGATGGATATCGTGTTGGCGTATAGCAAATCTTGCAGCAACAACAACAACACCGGCAAGAATTAAAGGGCATTATTATGTGTTTGGCTGTTGTGACGTGACGCTAGTTACGTATGGGGCAATTTTTTTAATGATTTTTTATGATTATTATTACGATTATTTTCTGTGAAACAATAATGCAAATGGACATATTATTGGTATAGAGGTAGGTAATATAATTCTTGTTCTTGTATGAAGTAGCCTACCTGTGTCATGTGAGTGATGCATGCAAAATGCATTATGTTCAAATTACAACGAGAATTTTTTTTATACATGTTCTAATTTTTGTTCTAAAAGGGACTTTATGAATAATGCCATGGAATGCATTGACAAAAGGAAGATGAACATAAAAAGGGAAAACAATTCACGCGTAAAATTATGCAAGAATATCAGGACAAACATGCACATGTGACACATATACATGAGAATATACACAAATAAACGTGAAATTTAACATTTTTATGTTTAATTTTATTATTTTTGTGTATTTTGTATGCGCATAACATATACCTATGTTCCTGGCTCAATCTCCTGTTTTTAACTTCCCACTTATTTTGTTACAGCAGCAGTTGTAGTAGTAGTAGTAGTAGTAGCAGTTGTAATACAGTAAATAATATTGCACATGTAGTTTGCATTATTATTCAGCAGTAGCTAATTTAAAAGGCAATCGTCAGGTTTTACGATGACAATAATGATTAACTGCAGAAATGCAATGTAAAAAAAGGAAAACGGCAAATGAGGCGAACCAACAGTATCAAATGAGTATGTAATACACTACCTATTTTATGATTATCATGTGCACAATAATACTTACAACCGACGACCCTACTACTACTACCACCACCACTACTGCTGCTGCTGTAGCCACTATTACCTATTTTCATAATGGGGACAATGAACGCACACTACTATTTACAAACTATCTATCTCCTCTCGAACACGACATTAATATCCTACAAGCTTCCAATAATATAACGAAACGACGGCAACGACGTACCAAAAATGTACATTATAAAATGCTTCTCCTGAACAACTCAAAATCAACATCCCCACCACTGCCGCACTATCGCAGCTTTCATTAACTTTAAACTGTACAAATTGAAATCGCAAAAAAAAGAAGATAGTGGAGTGCAGCAAACTGCAAAAACCTTTATTTTATTATTAAATTCATTATTTGCTACGTGAGTTCACATGACATGTAGTAATACAATATAAAATCGTAGTAATAATAATAATAATGTCATATTACTGTGATTATACCTCACTTATGCAATGCAACTAACTGTTAAATGATGATGATTAGCTGTATGTGTGCATGTGTGATGTGTGTTACTGATGATGATCATGATGATGATAATAATGATGGGACATTACTCATACAGTTTCACTTTCGCTTTCGTTCTGTCAGTTTCATACTGCTTGTTCTTTAATCTTCCTTCTTGTTGTTGTTGTTCTTCTTCTTCCCATGATGTACGTACCTCGCTGTCATAACAAATTCTCTTCGTTTCGTGTAAACTGATGGCATTTATGGGTATAATATATGTTATATTAAACAAATATTATTATATACATTTTAAAATATATTTGCCAAAGTTTAGGTTTTGGACAGTGTATGGTTATAAGTTATAAGACAGGCTTTAAAACTCTTTGATATTCTAATAAGTTTGTAAATAGAACGGACATGAGATACCTATTATTATTATTATTTTATTTATGCTGTCTTTGTGTCCTAAACATTTGTTGACGTAATAGTATCTTTAACACCAAAAAATATATTAGTATGCAAACAAACAAGGGTTTTAAAAAATTTAGGCGATGCCACAACCAGCTTTTATTTATTTCTTAAAATAAAAAAAATAAAAACTTTCTTTGTCAGTCAAAAAAGACAAGGTGTTTTGTCAAGTAAACAAAAAAGGGAGGAGATGGAGATGAATATATACACACAAGAGCTTGTAATATTGTTACGATTATAAAAAATATCATATAGCTGGTCGGTTGTTGTCCCTTTACGACGATGATAGTGAGAATGATGATGGTGATGTTGATGACAGCTATGAGATAATTGGGTTTGTCAGATAAGTACACATAACCCAGTAATGATGTGAGTGTTAAGTAAGACACTAACTGAGTCAACTAAACATAATATATACAAACCATTGTTTTACTTTTACAATGCATCGTAATATTCCTATTAGTAGACTAGAGCTACTAAATCCGCATTGTTAATTTGTTAGTTATTTATCATTACCGTCACTACATTAAAACAACCCTATAATAATAACACTTTGTTCTTTTTTTTCTATTATATAACAGATTAATGTAAATTTTACTACCAGAAAAAAAATTGCACTGTACTCATTAAAAAAACTTAAACTGTATTAACATTCAACAAATATTCATGTTATGCAGAGGATGATGATCTGCTACTGTGACTTAACTTATTTTAAGCGCTTTTTTTTAAAGCCGTGATTAATTGAAATGTACAGCTGGTAATATAATGATAATTATGAATACTTATACAAAAAAGGGCTAACCAGCTGAGTGGGAGGAAGTGCATCGTATATATTATTGTTAAACAATCTTTCAAGCTAAAATGTCATCATCATTATCGAATTTCCTCACACTTATTCTTTTAAATACTACGTCACATGTATGTGTGAGTTTGTGTGTGACATAATGACATAAAATGGTTCATTTGCCAAATTCATTCTTCCTGCATCATCACATCACATCACCATGACACAGTCTACATGTTAATTATTCAGCTCAGAGTCAGAAAAGTCAAGCCAAGCAACTCAATAATAAAAACAAAAACACTACTGCCGCATGCTTTTTTTTGGTTTACGCAACTTTGCCACCTGAATCTCTACTCATGCATACAAAGAATTGAAAATTATTGTGTGTGTAATACTTATCTAAATGGTTACTAATTATATAATAATCACTCAGTTTAACTGTTTAGAATTAAATATAATTTTTTCTATAACGCTAACTAAAATTAGCGCGTTGATATAAATATAATAAAAACAATAATCATAATAATATTAGATTTATAGTAGCCAAGTGTAAGAAAACTTTACTTCGAAAATAATATTTTTTTTAGATATTTACTCCGAGTTAAATATGTTGTAAAAAGAATATACAAAACTATAAAATTTTGTATTTTAAATATTTGCTTAAATCATCATTATAAGATACATGATATTGATAACAACACAAGTTTAAAAAATGTTTATGATAAGGAGTTAAACACGCGTGTTCTTGTTTATCTTTTTCAGCATAAATTATTTAATTTAGCGTAATTTATACTGTATGCATAATAATAATCATAATAAAAATGTGCAACAGTAATAAGCCTTACATGCGCTTTATTATTACTCTATTCTACATTTGCATGCATAATAATAGTTTTTTATTTCTATGTATGCGTCTGCCCTGTCGTTACTACTACAAACAATGCGGTTTTTGAAACAAAAAATGCATAATTTTAAAATTGTAACTTTTCAAAAAACCGTTTTTACACATATATCTGTTTCTTTGTTACTTGGGAAGAGAAAAATATGTACATCTATGTACATCTATTTTGTACATCTATTTTGAAAAAAATATGTACATCTATTTTGCATTTCTCAAGTTTAGGGATGATTGTTTTGGTGGTAAACCAACTGTATACTTATTTATTTACAGTTATTGTTATTATTGCTATGATTAACTTATTATTATGTGATCATCATAACTGGCTTAAATTACAGGAGAAATGCAGATGAAAAAGAGAAGAAAATATAAAAAGTAAACAAATAAAAGTCTCATTGTAACTTTTGTATTGTCATGCGGTTACCTATATATTATATTTTTTAGGTAAATAAGAAGAAGAGGCTCTACAAATAAATTACAATAACACCCTTTCAAGAGAAGAGAGGGTGGGAGGGAGGTAGGCGAGTAATTTTTGGGCTGATGCATTGCGTTGACGCTTTAAAAAAAAAGTGAAAATGAAACTTAAAAGTATGAAATGAAATGTCGTTTTTTATAAACACTTTTATCTTATTTGGGAGTATGCTGTAGAGTTGTATATTGATAGGTTGGGCTGCTGGGTGAGACTTTTTGGCTTGATCAACAATGTAAAATGTATGTAATTTAACTTTAAAGACTTCTTCTTTGAAAAAAAATTATGTATCTATATACTTTATAATACGTACACAAATAATGTATGAACGGAAATTGACATTCATGCATGTTTCGTTATTTTCCAGTCCCTATATACTTACAATGCATGATGTTAGTCAAACAAAAAATATGGAAAGTTTTCCAATGATCTTGTTATAATCTCTCTGTACCATAACAAAAATATTTAGAAGGACAAACGTCCTCCCAACAATGAGGGTGTAGTAAATATAGTGGTAAATAATAAGTAGTGCAGCTAAATCCCATACCTGATTGACTCTTGATGGATTGCTATGTGCATCAAAATATATACCTAAATGTATAATATTGTCACATTATCTGTTGTTGCTAGCCATGCATAATTTCTTCTGCCAGAAACTGAAACTGAAAGTATTGTTGATTTGTAATGGGCCTGTGAAATCCTTCAGGCAAAATCAGCTCACCATCATAACATTTTTTTGTGTGTGAACGCAATGCATCTATCCTAAAATCCTTTCCAAAATTTACAAACAAGAGTTAACCCTTTTTCTTGTTTTTGGAGAATGTGCTTGTATTGTATGCTATTAGTATGGATGTTTTTGGCTGCACGATGCACCTCGTGGCGACGAGAACGTTCCTCATGTTGTTTGTTGTTGTTGTTGTAGATGTACCGCACAACAATGGCCTCCCTTGTCAATTGTCAACAAAGGAATCGTTGCTACTTTGCTAAAAGCAAGAATTTTACTGCTTTTTGGTCGATGTGTTTGTGCTCCTGTTTACCACTTCTAACCTGAGGATCTGTGCTATCTGCTCCTCTTTGAGAACAGGAGAAGGGTTAACACATTTCTCACGTTGTTCTGTAATATTCCAGTTTTGATCGTTCTTATACCTTTTATACCACAAGATCAACTAGACTAGGCCAACTTTCGGAACAGTATACAGAAATAGATTCTCTGGGGATATTACTGATTAGAGAGTTTCCCAAAGATTCATGAAAGTACGTGGTCACAAAAAATAACAGCTTATGTATTACGAGATGGGTAATGAATACGGTAATTTTTACCATTTTAATTATCTATATGAATAAACTTCCATACATTACTGAAATGTTTATAAGATGGAGAAAATTACATGGATGCTTATTTAGTTTACCAAGCCTATTACTAAAATCGGACGTTCAACCTAATTTCATCTTATTGTTTGGGACTTTTAATTATTCTTTGTGTACATTTTTTTTATTTATGTGGATTTTTGTAAAAGAAAGAAATAAAATTCATACCGGTGGCGGTTCCTGATAGTCCATTTGAGGATTAAAATCCTTTACAGTGACCGTGGTCATTGAATCACAATTTTGTTGTTTCTCCATACTCATGTTGTTGTTTTTTCCCAAGGAATCACACACGCTCAATATACGATTAATTCAAAATATAATAATAATACGACTATCAATTACTGAGATGTTTCACTTTTTTATGAACATAAAATTTTGACTCAGGCTTATACAAAACGAGAAATCAAAATGAACACTCACAAAGAAACTTGTAATATTGCTGCAATAATGGTACTGATGAATGTTGCCTTCTTGCCGTCACATGTGAACGCGAGACGACTGATTACAACAACTGCTAAAGGACTGCTGCTTAACTCTTCTTGCCTTGGTGCGCGGTGAGTCGAGCGAGATGTAGTGGTGTTGGTGGGTGAGGAACGACAATGAACAGAAAAACGTGAGCAGTTAGCAATGGGCCAACAATGCACAAGCATGTGTGTGTTTGTGTGGAAGATGATGATAGGGAGGATAAATTATTCCTACTACTTATTATATAGATAGGCTAAAATTATGTGAACCTTTTACAGTAAATTTAGTTATTTTGAGCAGTGCTGCAGATACTATTATTATTAACTATACGCAAAGAGAAATAGTTATTGGTTTACAAGTGGATATCTGTCCGGCCGTCCGTCCGTGGGTGGTCTAAAACCTTAACTGTTGACCCAAGTGGGCCCAAATTTGGTACAGGTGCCTTAGGGTATGACCTCGCCCTACAGGTACCTTCACCTCCGTAATAATCCCACCGTATTTTCAATTTGGTTGGTAATACAACGCACAACAAAGGGGCAAATCTTCATACAATGGTTACATAATTTACAAATTTATGACGTAACTCTAGTTACGTAATAAAAAAATACGTAGTTGTGGGGGATTGAGGTATTTAACAGCAGTTAACCCCCCCCCCCCCCGTTGCAAGGGATTTTCGCGAATAGTTTTTCCAATCTGCTTACAAAGGCCGGTTATTATTGTATTAGGCATTTAGTTAGCAGCAAAATAACGAAAAGTATGCTCACAAAACATGGTGTTGTATGAAAATACCTTGCATATTCATCCAGTGAGCAGAGTTTTATTTACAAGCAGGATAACAAACATAAATAAAAGAGGGAGAGTGATATTGAATGCTTTTGTATTTTTGATATCATAATATTATAAATAATAATATATGTAGTATAGTGCAACGTTAATACTTGCATTTATTTGTTTAATATGAACAATATTTATACATAAATTGTAAGTGGTAGTCTTATTAAAGTTTTTGTAGTATGAAGGATGGTTTACTATTGAAGAAAATGGAAAGCCATGCTCATTCACCTCATCGCCATTCCTTCGTCATAATTAGCATCGATATTATTAATATATAATGATGAGCATGGCAGCAACAGAAAAAAGGGTTGTGGTTTACGTGGTTCGGGGGTGCGAGCTGAAATGCGCGATAGATAATGAGAGATAAATAGAGGTAAACATTAGGTAAATTTTTGCGCTTTTGATTTTGTTGGGTTTATGAAGATGAAATAGTTTTCAACTTGCTTCTACATGCTACTGATTTTCATGCTTGCGTAGTAGTCTTGAGACTTCATACACGATGCATATGTATCCACTATTGGATTGGATGTATGGATTTGTTTACACTATTTTAGTTAGAATCAAATTTATGCCAAGGTTTACGAAATATACCTTATTAAGATTGGTGTGTTGGTCTGTACGTCTAGCAGCAGAACTCCCAAATTCGTAACTGTTTCAAAATCCTTACCTCCGAGTTCGTTAACTAGACCAGTACCACCAACCCTCCAGAAGGGATGGAGGAAATTGTGATTTTGTACCTTTAACCTATAGCAAGGGACTTATCATTCGAAAGATCTCACTTATGTGTGTCAGAAACAAGTATTACTTTGGTTTTGAAATGCACCTTAGGGGGATACCACACCTGAGGATAAATTAACAGGGATGAAGGATCGGGCAGACAAGTAGTTTTTACTTGTACCTACTTCGTAAACCTTCTTTATAACTTTTACAAGGGCTTATTTTGTGGGAACAAAGTATGTATATTCTTGAAAGGTGTGAAACATTCCTTGTGAAATGAAACGGTCGTGTTATTACCTACATGGCATATTTGAGATGGCTATGAGGCTATGAGTTATAGACACAAGCCGCAGAACAAAGGAGATGCGCTCCCGTTTCCTGGCTGGATCGCGTACAGATATTGGATTTTGTGTAGGGATTTCAAAAACCATAGACAGCATCTCGGAGGCGGGGAGATTCTCGGTGTTTTCTTTCCATTTTTGTACCACTGAGAAAGTTTTTACAGGGAGATAGATTCTATCCGGAAAAGCAACATGTACATATAAGAAAAGTGAAAATTTGACGAGCAGACTCCTCAAGTTACCCTAAAGTACACATTTCAATGGATTATTAAAATACATCTTGATGTAGAATGTATAAAACTCGTCAATAAAGTTAATACTACATGAATCACTTTTTCCACGAAAAATGTTACAAGGACGAGTTTTTTTAATGTGTTTAACATATTTTAGTTAGCGTGTTCAATACTTAAAGCTATTTGCACCTCAGCTAAAAATGTATCATGTTTCAAAAAACGTTCGCTTTAAACGGGGTTGGATCATTTAAGAAATTAATTAAAATTAATGTAAAAGTTGATTAAAGTAAATGAGCTACCCTTTAAAAACTCATAATATTTCATTGCGTAAAATTATAAAAATGTATGTGGGAACGTACTGCTGCAGAGTACCATCTTCTGCGCGGTTTGGTACAAGTCCAGATTGCTATATTAGTTTCACTGGAAGT